>ML372673.1:113433-191428 GCA_005239525.1 Nicotiana knightiana | reverse complement strand
AAGCTAACTAATCTAACAAAAAAAAAACAATCCTAATTTCCCCCTCCCCTCACGTCACTATGCGCGCACACACTTCGTTTGATTTAATTTTTTAATAAATTTTTTTTTTAAAAGGGATAAATCTTGAAAGATTCAAAAATTATTATCCTAACTACTCCCCATGATTTCCTCCTCTCAACCCCATTCTCTCACTCTAACTCCAACACTAATTCCTCTACACATGATCACATACCACCTATTTTTCCTTTATAAAAGGGATATATATCACATTGAGAGGGGGATGGAAAAAGAAAAAAAAAAAAAAAGAGAAGCCAGAAAGAGAACAGAGGAAGAAAACGGAAAAAAAAAAAAGAAAAAAAAAACATTCTTTAGCGTGAAATATATCCAGGAATTGAAGTTGTACTTATAGTGAATTTTCATTACATCTACTATAAAGATCCTGCTCATTCAATGTGAAGTACTACGTTTTTTTTTTTTTTTATTCTAATATTTTAGCATTATGAATTAATCTTTTGTTGAAATAACTTGTATGAAATGTGTGTTCTAATTCCTACGTTATGAATCTTATGTCACTAAATCCAATTTGATTGATTTAAGTTGTTGAAGTTAGCGGGTTTATTAGAAAAAAATGTTTAATTCTAGTAAAGAGCAAGGGTAAAAATTTCATTTGCTTCTTTTCTTCCAGAGATGTTTGAACCTAAAATATTGATCTTCATTTGTTTTGGCATGAGATATGTTTATTTAATTCCCTAAAGCCTCTCTTAGTCCTACTGTTTGAGTTGTTGAATTTTTTTTTATAGTATTTCTTTATCGATAAAATTATTATCTATGCTCTCATATATTAATGGTTGTAATTGTAAATTTTACAAGTTATTTACATAAATAATATGATGGCTAATTACTTTTTTTTATTTATCAAGTTCCAGTGACGGATATTTGCGTAAGTACTTCTTTAAAGTTTCTAGATTAAAAATAATAATAATAATTTAATGTAAGGTAGGTTTTGTTTAAATTGAAGCATATCAGTAGGAAAGCTTCATCATTTTGGATTTATATTTCCATGCTATTGTTTTCTCTTAGTCCTTTTTTTTTTTTAGACTTTAAAGTCACAATGTTATAGTTAGCCATATTTATTTCTTGTCTCTCTAAATACAAATGTAATAATGTTAATATGTATGGAGTTTCGAAAGTTTGCTTAAGTCATATGAGGAAATTAATTTTGAGTTTGATAAATACTTTATAGTTGGAGTGATGTTACATTTGGACTCACATTGGTGTAATTCTGCAATTAGTATAATACAAAAATGATTGTTTCCTAACTTTTTGTCATCTCTATTATTTATTAGTGCCATAATTAAATGTTTGTGTTAAGATTGGCATATCTTTACATATGTTGAAATAGGATTCACGGGGAATATATTAATTAGGCTAGACACATATTAACCGATGTCTATTAGTAAAAAAAAAGAAGTGATTGTGAGGGAGCGAGATGAATTAGGAACTAATTTAAGACTCATTGCAATAAGTAATAAAAAAAATACACAAATAAATGTCTCGAACCTTAAAGAGACGAAACAGATAACATACGCTAAAACACTAGAGGAATTTTAGATGTACTTTAAATATTAGCCCATGTGTTCATACCCGAACCTTGGATTAATACGCTTGAATAATAAAAGGATCATGTGCGCATTCCGTGTCTCGATACCTTTAGATTTAAAATAATTATGTTATAACCATGTGTACATTTTAATTTCAAAGAAGAATACCTTGTGTGCGTACCGCATCTTGGTGAAGATAAATAAAAAATAATATATAGAATAATTAATTAAGCAGTAATAAATAAGCCATAATTAATAAAATATAAGAATAGCTGAAAATTAATTTAAACCTTACATGAGTCAATAAAGCGACTGTGCTAGAACCACGTGACTCGAGGGGTGCCTTACACCTTCCCCTCGGTCAACAGAATTCCTTACTCATTCTTCCAAATAATAAATAATCCCTTTTCAACACGTCACTTTGATTGAAAAAATTCTTCTAACTCAACCTCGTAATAGGATTGTGTCGAAAAAAAGAGGTGTGACAGTATTACGTGTAAATTCCTCATTAGGTATCCCTTACTAGTATTTAGAGATAGCTGAAAATAAGAATCATATAGACAATGTCGAGAGAGTATGACTTTTGGGGAAATTATCTAATTTCTGTCTCTACTGTCGTTGGTAAATATCAACTATACCTTGATACCTTCTATTTAATTTGTTTGCCTTAAACTGAAAAAAACAACTATTGAGCCAATATATTTTTTACTAACATATTACCTAAAATTCTCCGTTGATAGCAAAAGCCGTCAATAATCTTTTACACCGAATAAATTCAGTGCAATCTTATAAGTAGAGTTTGAGGAAGGTTGTGTGTATGCAAACTTTATACCTACCTTGAAAAGGAAGATAAGTTGTTTTCGATAGACCCTCAGCTCAAAGAAAAATGAAAAAAGAAATAGTAACAATAACAAGATAGTAAGAAAATCAAAGCGAAAGAAAAAACAGGTAGTAATAGAATCTAAGAATAAGAAAATACAAGACTAATACTAATACTATTAGTACAGAAAAGAGAAACGTTCGACTACCTACTAATATTCTAAGCCTATAAAATCTTTTCTTTTTTCTTTTTATTTTCCTAAATGTTGGAGACACAGCTATTTGCCAGTGGACATGTAACTTGTAATACTAGTCCAAGAGTGGACTTGTCCGTTTCATATTCAAATTAAGAGGCTCAGCTGACTCAAAAGATAAAAGATGTAGGAAAGTGTGGAGTAGCACGGCACTTTTATTGGGGAGAAGCATAGGAATGCAATAAATTTCATCGTAATCTCACAATTTCTCCTCTCTTTTTTTCATTTTCAAGTCACTTATTTCCTGTTTAAGTTTATTACTTTTTTGGAGGCTTCTTCCTTATATTAATCTTATTAAACTTAAAATTTCAAAAATATTAGCTATTTAAAGGAATTTGTATTTTATAGGTAAAAATACTAAGTTTACTGTTGAATAACCTTTGCATTTGACAACTAATCCCAATTAGTGAAGACGAGCCCGTTTGGACATAGGAATCTTTTCTTACTTTTTTCGAAAATTTTTCTCTTTTTTTCGAAATCAGCATCTCTGGCCAATAGAATTTTCAATTTTCACTTGAAAATGAATTTTGGAATTTTTCGAAAATTTGAAAAACTCCAAAAAACTGGTTTTCAAAATTTACTTATATCACTCACAAAACTTCAAAAATAATATTCATGTCCAAACACAACTCTAATTTTCAAATATTCATTTCGATTGAAAAAAAAATTTCACTTTCTTTTTGAATTTTACAATTCTTATGTCCAAACGCCCACAAAATGTCAAATGATGGGTTGCCCTAAACAGCATAGTGAATCTAAAATGCACTACTCCCTTTTATCAACGTTGAGTTGTATACGCAGTTGCACGTGAGCATCCTTTGATTTGTATATTAATCACTTTACCTTATGATTATATTGTTAATTAACCTAAAAAGTATATGTCCAGTAAACATATACAAAGTTGAAAAGATCTAAACATACAACCACAAAGCCAGCATATCTTTTCTCTAACACTTTATTAATGTTTTCATTGACTTGAATGCATCTACTTTTTTTAGTTTCAAACTCTTTATTATGCCGGGAAGTGGTTTGGACCACCCCACAGTTTTATTTCCATCTTCCTTTTTATATATTTTATTTATTTTCGGGGAAAAGATCTTTTTTCCTCTCAAACTGCTACTCCATCCGTTCACTTTTACTTGGCACGTTTTAATTTTTCATGCTCCTTAAGAAATAATAAATGAAGTGCATAATTTACTATGATATTCATGTTAATTAATGTATATTTTATTGGATTTGAGAAAATGATTTGAAATGAGTAATAAATAGTGTGGGTATAACAGAAAGAAAAACCGTCTCCTTTTGATATACGTAAAGTGACAAGTAAAAATGAAAATCTATTTTTAGTATACATGCCAAGTAAAAGTGAAGGGTAGGGGCGGAAGGGGGTTACCCAAACACCCTTCGCCGACTGTATATATTTAAGTTTTGAATCCCCACATAGCCCAAAAGTGTAGCTCAGCGGTCAAAAGGGTTCAAATTATTTGTAAGGTCATAAGTTTAACTCCCACTAGGTACAATTGTTTTTCACATATTTTTTATTTTTTGAACGGATCCGCCACCGGTAAAAGGAGAGCAGTGGGTCATCCCAAAAAGAACTTTTCACTTTGAGAATTATCTTATATTGATGGTTTACAGTAATGCTGCTTACAAATTGCACAAGCAAAGAGTCAATATGACTTTATGAAGAAAACAGTAGAGATGAAGTCTATCCCTTAACCTAGTCTATAACTTCAGCTACTTTCAACTTCATTGAAAAGACAAAGTGGACAACTTCTGTAGCCCCAATTTTAGGCCTAAAAACTCAGACAAAGTTTCATTTTTCATGCCGTCGTACGATGAATGTAAACTCCACTCTTCGTTATGAAGCTCTACTGATGCAAAGAAAATCAAAGTTAAGAGAAATCAATTTGTCGAGAACATGTTCTGCTGCAATTACAGTTATACTTCCATATGCATTGATTCTATGATGTTTTTGTGACAAAATCAGTTTGCCAAAGGAGTTATGAAACTCATTTATGTCATCTCCTCTACTTCCGTTCCAAACCCTACTACCACGCAAACACATCTAAGGCTCCAAATAGTCTTCAGCACACATATTTAAGGCTCCATTATGAAGTCTTCAAGAGCAAATTAGCCATAGTTACACTTACAGCACGCGCAACGCAAAAGGTACTGAAACATATTAGCATTGCATCCCCAAAGAAATCAGGACGTGGAGGTTGAATCTTGCAATTGAAGCAATACATGACTGGATATTACCATCTGTCTAATTTCATTTTACTTTTGAAAAATACAAGTTACAAGAAATCTGCTAAACCCTACATCTATTCCATTTAACAGAATAGAAGACCAAAGAAGCTTTCCACTAACCCCTACCCCAAATTGAATGACTAATTTCAAAGCATTACTCAATCTGTATCACCATACATGTTGGTACACATACAAAAGGAAGAAACTATTTGAAGAGGATATTCATCATTCATGTCCACAGACAGCAAACAAGTTGCTGCTCTTAAAGATTAAACGCCAAAAGACCACACATTCTCTAGTAACAACTAAGAACAAACTTGTGAAGCTCATGAACTTCATCATATCTGCCTGAGAACAACAAAACCACCAAAAGAATCGGAATGCTGTTAAGAATATTGGTAAATGGTACAAGAGCTTGACTAAATTGTAAGAGCTAATACAATGACCGTGAAACAAAAACAGACAATCTCACCTCAGTAACCTATTTGTGGTCTTAATTCAACCAAGCAAAGAGCACAAACAGAAAAACAGAAACTGGATCACGTTTCATGTATTAGACGAGAAATCCAAGAGAGAATACGCATCAAAATTTGAATAAAATCTTTTTGAACCATTTGAGTCACCAAAGGCAATAGCTTGTGGAAGTTATAGTTATTTGTGGTCGTATTTCAGGTTAACCTAAACACATATACATCCTAACCAGATCATATAAATCAGTTCGGTATGACATTCAAGTATTTTGTGTATTGTAACCAAATTAAGCTTCAGCACGACAAACAGTAAGGGATCCAGGTAGTACAAGTTGACGGAGATGACTTCATTGTGTGATGTGAATATACCTTTGTTGACAAAACCAATGGTTAGTCTCTCAGTGCCCACACTCACTAGATGTCCACAGTCGGATATCGCTCAAAAGACTAACAAATGAGTAGACGCTTGATTTACTTTTCTTCTACATCCACAAGTTGTAGGCTCGCTGTAGTATCTTTTCTTTACCTTTAAAATCTCACTTTTTCTCTACAATTCTTTCCTTAGTCACTCTGACTCACAATCAAATGGTTCTGAAAGGTAACTGGAACTCTGTACTCCCAAAATATATAAATCAATGTTTGATTGAATATATACAACGGATGGCTCTAAAAAGTTTTAGGGGAAAGGGAAAATAAAGTGAAGGTCGAGCTGCTTGTATATGCAAATTCAAGTAGTAACTTAAACTATCAGTGGCGGAACCGGGGTGTCATTGTGTCAAATGACACTCCTTCGGGGGAAAAATACATTGTGTAGCTAGGTAAAAAAATAAATTATATGTATATATACTATGTATTGACTCCCCTTAATTTCTTGATATGTTTAGTTTTATATATTTTGACACCTCTTAACGAAAATTCTATCTCCGCCACTGTGAACTATATCTATCTTAAGACTTGACAACCAAAAATGACAGTCTGGAAAATATCAACAGCCAGTTTATCTTGTATAAACAATTGAAGAATTCTGACAACAGCACCAATAAAATTATCAACTTTCTTGGGTCATGGAAAGTTTCCTCCTCCAACTCTCATTTTTACAACAAAAATTCTTCAATCACGTTCATGAAATACAACTGCCTATGATTTTATTACACCTTGAGACATCCATTTTCCAGACCGAACATATAAAATAATGCAAATAGCTGAATTAGAGAGCGTAAGAAACAATATCATCAAGGAGAAAGAAAAAAAAAATAGTAAGAAGGCTTACCGTTTGAAGAACTCGGAAGCACATCGAAACCCGTTATAGCTAATAAACCACAATAATACAAGGACCAATGTATCTAAGATTGAGTAAGAAAATCCAAATCGAATAAATGTGATCCGTTAAACACTCAGAATACTATAGGTTGACAAAATGAATAACAGAAATTTGTAGAAAGCAAAAGGAGAATCAGATCTAAATTGAAAATGTAAGGATACTGAAGAGACAACGTTCCCACAAGTGAAGCATGTACAGACCAAAAGTGACATTGTACAGATACACTTTCCGCTGAACCCAATTTATCTCCTCTCTCAGCTCCGTTTTCTATACACAGATTCAAACAAAATAATTGATGATTTTTGGTTTTATACTTTTGTTTGGAGTCGGACTCAAATTCTGTTGAATCTGCCGCCAGTTAAAAGTTAAAACTGAACGCTCTCGGGAGAAGGTGGTGGGTAAATTTGTAAATCACCAAATTGACCTCCTTCCACATGGTGTGTTCCTGGTTGGTTTGGATCTGTTTTACCCTCAGACCAAGTAAGTCGCTTTTTTAAATATTAAAATCAAATCAAACCAATTAAGTCGATTCTTATTTGATTCGAATTTTATCATTTTTTCAGTTTTTTATACCAAATAAATATTCTGGGGACTATATTTTCAATCTAACACTATCAAATCAATTGTTTTTTGAAAAAATATATTATTTACCAAAATATATTGATGATAATTGAATCAAATAGTGATAAATATTTAATTACTCATTAAAAATTGATTATTTTTAACATGAAATAAATTCTTGTACTTAGCAAAAGAAAGATACCAATCAAACTAGAATGTAAAAGCAAAAAATTAGATTATTATAATAGCAAAGAACTAGTCTAAAAATACACGACTACTATGTGCCATAAAATTTTAGAAACTTTATATAAAAATATACACATATATAGGTGTAATAATAAATTTAAATAGTTACTTGTACGGTCGATTTGGTTCGGCTTTTTCGGTTATTTTTTTTATTAAAACCAAAACTAAATCAAATTTGATCAATTTTTAAAAATCCAAAACCAAACCTAAAAGTTTCGATTTTTTTGATCAGTTTGATGTTTCGGGTTTTTATGAATACCCCGAGCTGGGTACGTAGGTAGAACAGTGGTTGGAACAGGACAGCACATGACAATATATGAGCATTAATAGAAGATATAACAGCCAACTTTAAATTTTCCTTAGAGTGGGGAATCAGTACCCTGAATCGACAATTTGTTAATGCTCTCTTATTTCTCATCACAACAATTTCAAACCGTAAAATTCAAATAGCATATCATCCAAATAGAAAAATGTTATTTAAGCGGCACTAGAAGAAGTAAAAACAATACATTACACTAACAAACAAAATTGTTCTTCTTGGCTAGGGAACAATAACAACCTGGGTCTATACTAACATAATTATAAAAACATACAAACAAGCCAATAACTATTCCTGTTTGATATTTTGCACCAGCTTTGACCACACAAACAAACTTCAAAACCAGAACAACGTAGCCCAAAAAGGAAAGGTAACAGAGCGACTATACTCCCTCATTCCAAGAGGAGATAATTTCAATAGCTCCCCATATAGTAACACTCTGAAGGTTATCTATCATAACTATAGTGGTTAGAGCTAAGCCTCATAGTCTCCCTCAGAGAACTTGTTCTCCGGGTAGAAGACAGCTACAACTTGGTTACCACCGAATTTTCTTCCATTCAGTCCTTGCCGAGCTTTGCTGGAACTGTCAACATCTGCATACTCCAAAAATACCTGAAAAAACAACCCGGAAACTAGTTTAGCAATTATACATTCAGAAGTACAAACCACTAACACCCAGAGAAAAAACAGTACAAATGTATTGAAGCCCTTTTGCAATGTTCCAAGTCAGGCAACACTTAAGGAAGCAACAATAAATAACAGAAGTGAAAAACACCAAATAACAGTCATTTTTCGGCAGGTCGCTATAATGATAATAACATACAAGCTGAATCTCCTTATTTCCAACATATACAGGACAATAATCAAATTATAAACATAATTAATCTTGATGATGGTTTAAGAGATCAGCAGACAGGTATGGTTTAAGAGATCAGCAGACAGGTACCTTTCCTAATCCAGGTGTAGGCACACCATTAGGATTTGGCCGTGGAATGACAACATTCACTAGAGCTCCTGCAAAGTAGCTCGTACAAAAAAGCATATACAAGTTAAGATTCCAAACTCAAATTCCAGCCATAAGCTATGCTGAATATAGGAAACAGAAGATTTGAGATTACTACTCACCGAATTTCTCACATTCAGTCCTCATATCTTCCAAAATATCTTGATAGTCATCATCATCAGTGAGCTCATCCACAGTGACCACTTCAGTCAAGCACAAGACTTTCGTTGCTAATGCACCAGGTTGTAACATGAATCTCTATTAAAGAACATGACACTGAGAGTGAGCTACGCATCCCTGTATCAGCATATAGCCTAAGAACCTGAAAACTGAATGAAAGAGCACAGAAATATCTCACCTGCAAAGCTATCTGCTGTTGTGCATGCAACAATACACTCTCTTGCTCAGGGTTGGGTTGTGTTGTGCCCTGGTTAGCACGCCTAACAGTAAGAGTTTTATCACCCATCTTAATTCCATTAAGCGCTGCACAAGCAATATCAGTAACAGACACATCCTGGTACACACAAAAAGCATAGCCTTTTGAGTTCCCAGTTTCTCTATCTTTGACCAGATCAAATCCTCGCAGTTGACCAAAAGACTCTAAAAGTTCCCTGATTTGTGATTCTGTAAAATAGTAGGGTAAACCACCAACAAATATGCGATCAGGACCTTCAAGCCCTCCCGAAGAACCTGGTGTTAATCCGACAGCTGCAAGGTTGAGGTTAGGGCTCGGTTGGCTAGGACCAAGAGTAGCAGCCAGCGAAGGATTGTAATCACTGGGTCTTCTAACCTTAACTGGTCCGCCCTGAGCAAAACACACAGTGCAAACAGAGCAAACAACAATCAGAATTGGAATACATTTAAGGACATTTGCTTGACACAAAAAAACATGATGCTTTGGTTATATGTTATCGAACACCCGAAACCCCCATAAGTAATACATAAATAGTAACCAACGAAAAAGAACAGGGTTTGCAGATTCCAGCTTATATAATGGGACGGGGAAGGGATGTTAGTTCGAAACTTCTCCTTGAGCTGAATAAGACTGGGAGGATCAGAGAGTTGGTTAGAATCCTGTGAAAACTAAAATCTAATCCTGGGAAAACTAAAATCTTTCCTTTCTTTGCTTTCTCTTCAATAAACTTAGTAGTAGAAAGCTAACACACAACACCTATTCAAGTCATAAGGCATTTAATACCTCAAAAATGACACCATCCAAAGCCATCGCGTTACTAGCCTCCTCTACAGATCTCATTTCAACAAAAGCAAACTTCTTCTCGTGGTTTATATAAACATTGACAACAGCATCCCCTGAAAATTTCAAATAATATTCTGAGCATCAAAATGGTAAATTTAGTGATAATAGCAAAGGAAAGCACATTAATCATCGAACCAACCTGGACCAGCAGTGTTTCCTCCAATTGCATACATGACATGACTAAAGAAGGTAGCAACAGACTGCATGTAGATCAACAGTGAGCCAACATAAAAAGTACTCAAAGATACGCCACAAACAGAGTAATAAATTACCTAAAACCATAAAGTTAGTAAGTTCAACCCTATGATAATCCGTAATCTTGGAGGGCGAAAATTAGATTGTTACTTACATATACACACATAAAAAAGCCTTATTTGTCCATCACAGTACGAAATAATTGCTAAAAGTGAACATTGAAATGTCACCCGTTAATCACAGATATCAGAAAAGATCTACATCTCACTCTAATAGGACAAGCAAACTTCCTTCTTTTTTTCTCTTTATCAAGTTAATGCAAGAAAGGTTCTCTCTAAGGACTGTAAACTGAAGGGATATTCTCCCAAAAATTTACATTTATTTGCATTAGAGTTGTTGCTAGTTATTATATCTACATAAGAATAACAATCTAGCCAAAAAATGATATGACTTCAGAAGGTTCCCATTCTTGCCAGTGTTGATGTCAAAAAGTAATTGCAACATACTGCTGAAGATGTGCAATGTCACAAAAGTATGTATAACTACCAGCCCCCACAGTAGGAGGAAGTCTAATACCTGTTCATTTGCAGTAGGAGGAAGTCCACCAACATAAACTCGCCGAGCATGTCTGGTAGCCTGATAAAACATTGTTCGAGGATATACTCAGGGTAAAAGAAGACACCGTTACAGAGAGAGAGAGAGAGAGAGAGAGAGAGAGAGAGAGAGAGAGAAGTGTCCAACAAATTATAAACCTGCTGTGTCATTGCCTGAACTGGCATCAATGGAAGAGCTCCAAACTGAGAGAAGCCACAAAACAAATAAATGAGAATCTCAATAAATCATTGGACATTTATTAAGAAGGGTCCATGACAAGACCTGGCTTGATGCTAAAGGAAATATGTTAGAAAACAGTCCAGGAATTGCTGGGTTAGTCCCAGGAACTTGACCTGCACAGATGAATGAAATAGCATCTTATAAAATGAAAATAAGTATATACTTCAAATTCTAAGAGCAAGTGAATATTTATACAAAATATTTTTCTTCTTTCAATGTTGTTGAAAAAATAAAAGACTTTGTAATCAAATCGAAATAAAACAATTGAAGGGATGGAGATTTTTACAGTGTATTCATTACTAGGGAATATAATTGTAAACTACCAAGATAGCAATTCCTTGTTGAAGATGAACAAGACCTGTATCGATTCTTCCTTGTACATATAAGCTACAGAAGTCGGCTCACGCCCATTGTCAGCACAGTGGGGCAAGTAGCCCAACATTGCCTTCTTAGAACATAAGACAATACAAAACAAACAAACAAACACCAAACACAACAAGAAACCAAAACACTCTCAGTCTCGGAATTATTTCACCAAGTAAAAAGTAAAGAAAACCAAAAGAGCTAATTTATACCAGAACTCTCTACCGATATAGGTGGAAGTCAAAGAACCAAAAAGCTTACCAAAATGTAACCATGCATTTTGATACGAACTTCCACACTATGTCCAAGAAAATACATGACAGATTTCAAGATACTTTTAATTGTAAGAAAACTGATGGGACGTGTACCTGCAGCATCAGTAGCGCCTGGTAACAACGCAGTGGTAGGAGGTGCCATATCAAAACCACTGATCCTTTTGCTGAAAAGACACATTGTTAGTACCAGTAGCAAAGTCATAAATTGCGATGATCTATATGGATGTTGGCAGCTCATTGGGACATATGTAACACTAGAAAGGTTTCAACCAGATAAACATATGAAATAGAAGGGCATGACTAAAAATCAAAAGGAGAAAAAGACACTCATAAAAGAAATACAATACAAGGGGCAAGACCGAGAAATCACAAGCATTAAAAAGGACAAATAGTCAGCATCGAATACATTTTCAGTAAAAAGAGTGAGGATATCAAAGTCATCATAGCAGCTTTAACCTTTTGCAATAACAAAGATTTTCTGTAGCCAAATACCAACTCACCAACTCACAAGGCCAAATAACAAAATTTTCAAGTACTGTTTTAATCCAATTCCATCTATAACTCTAGCACTCATTATTCCCTTTCCATTTTGACAGATCAAAGAGTACAATGACCAGTCTCACCAGCATTCCCGCAAATAACTATTTACTTCATGTAAAGGAAAAGCCTAACGTAACAAAAATGTCAAGACAGAAAACATTCATAAAGGAGCATTAGGACTTCAAAATTAACAAAAAATATAATATCTCAATGCTCCGATAAGAAGATATAGGAGCAGCCGTAAACCTCTTGGATGGCGACCGTGATCGAGATTTTGATCTATGCTCAGATCTACCCCTTGAGCTAGGCCTGTGTCTACGTCGATCCTCTCTATCTTTGTCATTGTCTCTTCGCCTGCAAGGACGAATGAATGAACAATTACATCAAGATACAGGAGAACTCGGAAATTTGGTAGAATATTAAATCAAAAGGCACCAATCACATGAATCTCAGGCTAAAGTATATAGAGTATAGCAAACAATGACATGAAAACCAACAGAATTTGAAGTTAAAAATCAAAGGAAATGATTCTCAAAATATAAATATCACTAATACCATCACACAAAAAAACTGAAAGGAAGTACGCAATATTAATCCAACTAACAGAACTTACCTATCATAATCTCGACTTCGATGAAGATCATCTTCATCTCTATCTCTGGTCCTCTCCCTCTCCCTCCTATCACTCCGATCCCTATGACGATCTCTGTGATGACGATCACGGTCCTTCTCCCCATCTCTATCCCTATGCCTATCTCTGTCCCTTTCCTTCACTCTGTCCCTGTCTCTATCTCTATTCCTATCCCTGTCCCTGTCCTTATCACGCCCTTTGTCCCTCTCCTTATCCCTGCTTCTTGATGAGTCCCTTTCATTCTCATGGTCACGAGAAATATGCTGGAAGAGGCAAATTGGTAGCAGAAAAAGTTAGTGTGTGATGAAAATTACAAATTTTACATATTGAAACAAAATGTTAGATTATTATGACATAAAAGAACAAATCTAAGGATGGGAAACCATAATAATCTAACACTTGAAACTGAACAAATTGAAAATTTTAGAGCACTAGAAGCCCATATTAATAATTTGAGACAAAAAAAAAGGAAAAGAAAAATAAAGAACATGAATCAGGAAAAATATTTCAGATACCCGACATCCAACATGTTACTTACAGTATAACTCCTCCCATATCCCTGTTAAATAACACTATTACTATTCAAAGTGCCGTTTTTCAAACATTTCCAATTACTTTAGATCATATAAATGGTGACATACATTACTTTTATGTAATTTCTAAGGATGTAATTTCAGTTCAAAACATTAAGGAACGAATAACAAGTGTAATTGCAAATATTGAGTGCTATCATAAAGCTTTGGTATTGGCTAAGTCACAACTTGGGGATTATCAGGACCGCCATAGAGTATAATTCTCTAACGATGTAATTTAATTCCAAAAACTCTGATTTTACACCAATAAGTTGATGTTTTTATACTCATGTTTTCAAAGTTATCGACCATCAAACAATCAAAAATATATTAGTAGCCCTAAACATCTCTGTTGGGATTAATTCATCACCATTATAAGTTCAAAAAAAAGCTTTAAATTGATCCAATAGAAATAGAGAGAGTACCTGACTGTAAGGAGAGGCGCCATTATTGTCTATATCTACTCCATTGCCTTCATAGTCCTGCATCGTTCCCCACTATGTTACACTCTAATTTTTACTTGCTTTCTCTTCTTCGCCTTGAGAAAAAGCAACACAAAACTAGGGCTAGAAAAGGGTTTCACCCGTTCACCGTTTCTGTAATTGGGAATAGTCGTCGAATTGGGATTTTCGTAAAGGGTACAATTGTATATCCACTTTACCCAATTGGGATTTTGAGTATCATTTGATTTTTGCTTACAAGAAAATCAATTTTATTAATATAATATTTTTTTATCACTAATAGCGTGTTTTGTTAAGCTTATAAGTTGGTCAAATAGGCTTATAAGCATTTTTTGACTTATCTACGCGTTTGACAAAATTAAAAGTGCTTATAAGTCAAAAGCCATAAGTTGGTCTCCCCCAACTTAACAAATTTCGAGCCCGTTTCAATTGACTTATTTTAAGTGCTTTTAAGTCATTTTGTAGTGTTTGGATAAAGTAAAAAAATACTTTTAAACACTTGTTTTTAAGTTAAAATGATAAAAATAAGCCAAAAAGCCAAAAGCTATAATTTCTAACTTATGGCTTTTGACTTAAAAGTCACATAAAACAAGCTCATCCAAACGGACTCTTCAGCTTATAAGCACTTTAGGTTTGACCAAAATATTTATTAGTATATCCCTGAAATACTTATTTTAAGACAAAATTCCTTGTATAATTTCAATCTCTCCCAAATAATATATATTAAGTGTTTGTTTCTTCTCTACAAATAGTGTGCGCATTATTTTTTTTAAAAAAATTCTTAACTTTTGTAAATTTATACTCCTATCCATTCTAATTTATGATTGTATATTTATCATAACATAAATTATATTTATAAAAAATGATATTATCTAATCTTTTTATAATTAAAATAACATGATAAGTAGGTTTGTTTTTGTATTTGAATCTATGTAGAATCTAAAATTTTGAAAAAAATGACATATTTAGCAGTATAAATTGTTATAAGGTCATTTAAGTCATTTTAACATAAAAAAAGCTTATCAGTACTTTTTCATCAAAGAGTTTCAGCTGCTTTTTGTTAATTTAAGCATTTTTATTCAAACACGTGACTGATTATTTATTAATTCAGTTTCAACGCTTAAAAGTATTTTTCAGCACCTAATATTTATCAGCTATTCTAAATCAACTAAGTCAAAAAGAATTTTGTATGCTATATACTAAAAAAATTTTGATTTCCGAATTCACTAAAGAAGAAGAAGAAGATGAATGGAAATGTTAATGAATATTACTTCATTTGTACTGTATTTCTTTGCCGCTTTCTTTATTTTCAAATATTATACAGTTTTAAACGTTTACAGCTAGAAATTTTCAATTTTAAAAACACTTTTAGTGCAAAGAAGAAATATTTGGAGATAGTGAACACTTGAACCATTGGGTAATCAAGTTAATGGGTACTTATAAAGTTATAAAAAATGTATTTTGATTTTGTCGCTTTGGTTCTAATATTTTTTCCCAACTTTTTTAATTAAAATCAAAGCAAACAAAATATTATTATGTTTTAATAATTTAATATCAAGTCAATCCAAACCAAAAAGAAAGATCGATGTATATAGTAAAAATTGCACAGGGCGTCCTATTTGATCGCTCCCATTTAACGTATACCCATATTTTTAAAATTATTTAACCTATACCTTAATTTTGACAACTTCAGGCACCTCCTTCTTCTTGTTACTGTGCAAAACTTCAGCTTATTTAGTGCTGGAGTTTTTACAAATGAACTAAATAACTTCAGCATCTTCTGCTGAAATTTTTGGAAAAGCTTTACGACAAAACTATTGAATCCAGGATAGAACTTCAATTTCTTTAGTGCTGAAATTTTTACCAATGAACTAAATAACTTCAGCATCTGCTGAAATTTTTGAAAAAGCTTTTATGACAAAACTAATGAATCAAGGACAAAACTTCAGCTTATTTAGTGTTGAAGTTTTTACAAATGAACTAAAGAACTTCAGCATCTGCTGAAGTTTTTGAAAAAGCTTTACGACAAAGCTATTGAAGCCAGGACAAAACTTCAGCTTATTTAGTGTTGAAGTTTTTACAAATGAACTAAATAACTTTAGCATCTTCTGCTGAAGATTTTGAAAAAACTTTACGACAAAACTATTGAATCCAGGACAAAACTTCAGCTTCTTTGGTGCTGAAGTTTTTACAAATGAACTAAATAACTTCAGCATCTGCTGAAGTTTTTGAAAAAGCTTTTATGACAAAACTAGTGAATCCAAGACAAAACTTCAGCTTATTTAGTGCTGAAGTTTTTACAAATGGACTAAATAACTTCATTATTTTCTGCTGAAGTTTTTGAAAAAGCTTTACGACAAAGCTATTGAATCCAGGACAAAACTTCAGCTTCTTTAGTGCTGAAGTTCAACAAATAGAGAACAAAACTTCAACTAGTAGAATGGTTAAGCTCAGCCTTCTACTAGAATGCTGAAGTTTGCGTGATTGTCTTTGCTACTTCAGGCCCGTATACCTGAAGTTTAGGCGAAAAGTGGGTACACTTGTAATTTCTTTTGCAAAGCGAGTATAAGTTAAAACGTGACCCAAAAAGCGGGTATAGATGCAAATCCCCCATGTATATATAATAGGGATTTTTTCATTTCTATACGCTTTTTTAAATTTTATTACCCTTAATGTCCATGTTTAGTTAATTACCCGGCATAAACAAATTTTGTTTACAAAATATATACGATCCACCTTAAAAGGCTCACAATCTATTATTTGTGCCTTCAATCAAGGAATTTAGTTACATCCGTTTCAACTCTCTTTCTTCTTTTTTCAAGTCATTTCATCATTTTCTTCGGTGCTTCTCCAATTTGTTCTATTGAAGGCACAAACTTGTGAGTTTTCTTTCTTTTGTTTCCTTTTAATTATACATATTTTGATTGAGTTTTATTTTCCTTATTCGTGGTGTAAATTAAATATTTTTCATTCTTCAGTCAACAACGAAGATCTAATTCCTTCATTCATTTTTAGAAAATAATTCATTCGCAATTACTTTTTTAACTTAGTGTCTGTGATAAGCCTTGGACAAAAGCAAGAAGAGAAGCAAATAGACTCTAAGGCTTTAGATCTCGTTTTCAGGACATACTATTAAATCACTTTTTGGAGTATAAGCATCTTCTCTGCAACTTTCACCTTCTTCGAGAAGATCTAAGTTTTATTGTAACCTTACTAAGAGAGCATTCCACATTAAGGAAAGTGAAAAGAAAATGAAAAACAAATTAAAACTCCGACAATTTGAGCAAACATATGTATATAATATTTTGTATTTGATTTATGCAATTTATCTACAACTTTCATACATTATTTCTACACAGTTAAATACAATACAATATCATACAACTTAAATACAAATGTTATACAATATGTCTTTTGTATATTTTGTATTTGATTTATATACAGTAAAAATAAATTTCATACAATTAATTATATATTATACACTTATCTACAACTTTCACACATTATTTCTATCCAGTTAAATACAACTACAATAACATTTAAATACAAATTTTATACAATATGTCTTTTGTATATTTTGTATATGATTTATACAAAAACAAATTTCATACAACTAAATATATATTATACAATTTATCTACAACTTATCTACAATTGTCTTACATTATTTCTACAAATTTTCTATAATTTTTTGATAATTTTACTATAATTTTGTAAATATAGTGCATATAACGTCTTCTTCGAGTTTCAATCTGAAATTCAGCCAAAATCAAGTCTAATCTTCACCAAAACACCCTCAAAATTGAGATATAAACTCTAAACCACATTCCCAATTGTTTGCAACAACGCCCAATCCAAACAAATAATGATTTTTGAAAATCCAAATTCAAATTCAAAGCTTTTTAATGGTTGTCAATGGTGGAATTACTGCTCTATTTTTCTTTGCTTTACATTACTGAAATTAGGGATTGAGAGATAAAGAGAGACATAAAGAGAATACTCAAATCATTGCAACAACACCCAATTCAAACAAATAAAGTTTTTTGAATACTCAAATTCGAATTCAAAGCTTCAAAACTTTTTAATGGAGATATCTTTGTTATGGCTGTTCTTTGAAGATATTTCTTCTTCATTGAAAATCAAGTTTTGCAAAAGGCGTTAATGGAGGTAGGAACTTTGAAGAAGAGTAAGATTTTATCTGGTTTTTGAAGAATAGTTATAAAAGGCATTAATTGAGGATTTGTAATTTTTATGAAGAGAAAATTGTGGGTGAGCGCAGAGAAAATCGTGGGGGTGTGATACGTGGGTGAGGGGGGTGAGATGTGGAGAGAGAAACGTATGGGGAATGAGAATATACGGTAGAATTAATTTAGGACACTAATTAATACCGTTAATTCCCTTAAAATGTAATTGAGTATGTAAAAGATAATTATAGTTAAACTTGAGTAAGGAGAGTAATATAATTTCCTATAGTGTATAAAAATATAAAAATTCCTATATGATACGTAGGTGTGTAAGAAAAACTGATGTATACGACACAAATCATTAAATTTTTTTAGAAGTTTTAGTAATGATTGTACAATAAGATTAAAGAGGTTTTCAAAATATATTATATACTGAAATAAAAATAAATGTTACGCCTACTTGGAATAATTATTAATTAGAGTTTTGAATTTCTACACCAAGCGAAATTGTTGTAAATGCAAGGGGTATCATTATTTCTAACCCACATCAGAAACTATTTATATTTGGTAGCCGAAAAAGTGTATTAACTTTTGTACATAACATATGAAATGTATATACATACAAAAGATATACATTTTTTGACTTTATTTTGAGAGCGGCTATACAATATTATTTTCCCTAAATGCAACTTGCAAAGTCTCAATAACGTCTCAATAATTGTAAATAGAGAGGTTTAATAACTTCAGGTTAGTAATAAATTTGCAAATGTCGCTTCTCTTTGAATATTTATTTTTACCAAAAAGTCCTTGTAGGACGGAAAATGGATTTTAACAAATTAAACCAACTCTTTAGCATATTGTAAAACTTTATGGAATTGCGAAACTCATAATATCCAGCTCAAACAGTGTCTGCGACGTGAAGAGAGTAGAAAAGTTGGACTAATATTTTAGTAAGCAATTGTAACACGCACCATATCAACGAGAACCATGGTATGAAAATGAAAATCCAGTGGATTCTGCAAATAAGTTAAAACATCCAATACATAATAAGTTGGTGGATCGGACCATTTAGTCGTCCCAATTACTGTATCTTTGTATGTTTTTATTGAACATTCTCCTTATCATCATTAGCTTAATTAATTTTACCCACATTATTCGAGTCGCGACTGAAATTGCAGAACCGTAACAAAGACAAATATAATACAAAAAGTTTTCTTTGTTCCCACCCCAATACTTAAATCCGGATTCGAGCTGAAAAGATCATACAGTAGGCTAAAGCGCTCTCTAACAAAGACGACTATACCAAGACTTGCAACAAAAACTTCTGGTCAAGGATAAAGAAATACTTACCAATCCACCACAGCCTTGGTAATCTAATACAAAAGTTAACATAACAAATGCCCTTTAATTTGTTCAGGTTTCCTAGAGAAATTTTCAATTGGCTATGCAGTTGCAAAAGCAAACCCGTAATTTTCGTTTGCATGTGCTTGCTACTCCATATTATAGGTTCTAAAATAATCCTGATCTTCACGATAATAAACAAATAAAAAGAGCCACATCAATCACGTACAAAATTAGTAGTCAGGATAAATTGGCAGTCTAACTATTCAAAATAAATGAGACTTCATATTTTGTTTTTCACGAGTTACCCCTTACGAGAAGCTCATGTAACATACAAACACGGATGCTCATAGATCTACTTGCATCTCTTTTATCTACTATTCCTGTTGACTACCTTTTACCCTGCAGATTTTTGACAACTGCACAGAGCCCTAGTAGTGGTGAGTGATAAGAAAACAAGTAGAAACATCTGAAGCAGACATAATGAAAGATCCTATTCTCAACACAAAAGCGGCACAAATGCCCTGTAGCCTGATTGCTATGTATCAATGCGGTAGGCTATCATAAAACTAGTACCAACTTGGACTACAGTGAGAAAGTGTTTGATTAAATGGAAGATATACATCCCGGCGAACACCTTTCTGATATGGTGATATCTCCTAAACCTTCTCGAAGAGGAGCAACATATAGCTGCAATGCAAAGCGCTTCCCGCCAACAGCTCAAGCATATACTCTGAGACATCGTATAACACAAAACGAAACAAATATACTTCTTTAAGGGGTCGTTTGGTATGAGGTATAAGGTGGGATAAGATGTAGGATTAAATTGATACCTTGTTTGGTTGGAGGTATAAATTTATACCACTAACTAAACAAGGTATAAATTTAATCCCAGACTGAATCCAGGATATCCCATCTTATCCCATCAAATGTGGGATTATTTTATCCCATCTCTTATGAGGTATAAATTAGTCCTGGAATTGGATCATAAGGATTATAATCCCGGGATAATTTAGTCCGCGTACCAAACAACCCCTAAGAGTAAAGGGAAACGTCCCACTTTCAGCTTCTCATCATTGAGAATTTCCAACAACTAACATGTATTTCGGATGACCTGTACAACTTGAATTAAAAACTGCAGACTATGATGAACTGCCATCACCACTTCTCAAAACCCATGCTGAATTTTTTGATTCACATAATTCCTGCATAACCTGCAGAGGCATAGAAAAATATTAGCATACTGGCAAGTCAACAAAAGCTTTTCTACAATCTAACACGGATAGGACAAAAGCTTGTATTGCAATCTGACGGACTGACAACATTTCACACCACCATCAAAGTAGCTCATTCACAATACAAAATTCAAAGCAACTTGAAGGATCCTAGAGCACAGCAATGCAGTATCTCGATAGTATCACTTAACATGGAATTTAGTAACTGTTATATTTTATATCCTATCACTGATGTTGATTGTTAAGACTAAGAAGAGAAGGAGAAATACCAAAAGGAGAAAAAATGGAAAGAAATGGGGTAAGAGGATCAGAAACAGGATACTGTAAATATCTTTCGTACATCTGCTTGTGCTGGAATACATTGACTTCGTGTAATAGCATTTAGGTTCAAGCTCATTTAAAGCCCAATAACCATCATAGATCACGTCGGTCAGCACATGCGCAGGATCATGGCAGAGCATTACCACAGTATTGCTAAGATCCAAATTACATAAAAGAAGTGCAAAATAAGAACCCTGACAGCAGTCCAGTAGAAAAACCTAAAGCCCAAGATACAAACTTTCCCATGTCATAGAAGAGAACAAAAATGGATCCTGCCAAATGTTAATGTTAGCTTTGCAGTTTTTGTTTCTGTTTCTTCTGCACTAATATTTCTTTTGTTGTTTTTGTTTTTTCTGTATGGATAACTGTGAGATTTGCAGAACTACTACTTTTAGAGAACCCTTAATTCACCTTTGGAGTGAAACATCTAAATGATTCATACAAACAACCCAGACTTGTTTGGGTTTAGGCACATTTGATTGATAGTGTTGGTATATAAGGGCAAACTCTTGATTTTATCATAAAGCATAAAGAGGATGGAAGAGGGAGATACACATGAAACACAATAGTAATATTCTCAAAGACTCCACTCTTACATAACATTACAAGGGGTGCTTTTATTGGTGTCAAGAGACTTTCTAAGACTCATACCTAATAAATGATTTCACAAACACTATGAACTTAACCACAATAATGTAAATTCATCCCTAGATAATTTTAAAGGTCATGCACCTAGGATAACCAAAAACACATGAATCTAGAGCTTAAATATTTAAGTTTACTATTTTCAACATCCCCTTAAACTTAAATGTCTTTTCCTATTCTTCATTTACTCTTGATAATTTCAGTATTATTTTCAACATCCTCTTTGTTTATGCCTTCTAAATTTGCCTTCAAACATTATCCTTGCGCGCATCTAGGTGGTCATCTGGATAAAACCATTATCATAATTTCAAATTTTCCATCAATACCTTCAGAATTGATTTAAACAGAGAAGTTTCAACTATAGGTAATTCATTCGATCTCCTTCTAACTTTTGGCTATTGCAAATACACTCATGGAAGACTTTTCTCGTCTTTCTTTCCCGTCTTGTTAAGTCCTTCAAGACTAACACCTTCTCGATGGGCTGCTTTATTCTTCAAAAACTCGAAGTATTCACTTTTCTCTTTGAAAATTGTCGGCCTCTCAACAGGTCCTCAAATATGGAGAAGCACCTATAGTTGAATTGCCGAATTTCGCCTTTACACCTACCAGGATCGAACCACCGTTCTGATACACTTGTTGGAATATAAAGATGGGCCCTTGATAATATCATAAGGCACAAAGAGGAAGGAAGAGGGAGATACAAGGGGTGCTTTTATAGGTGACAAGGGAAACTTCTAGACTCATACCTAATAAACGATTTCACACACACTATGAACTTAACCACAATAACATAAAGCCATACTCAGATAATATAAACGATCATACACCTAGGGTAACTAAAAAGGCATATAAACCTAGACACTTACACATCTTACTATTTTCAATAGGTTGACTAATTGACATTACATCAACTATGATAATGACTGTTCTGATATTGACTTCAGCCGCCATGCGAAACTCCACACAATAAAGTCAAAGAAGACATTCCTTAATTCTCTTGACAAGTAAGAAAGAACTATTCACCTTTTTAAACTCAATATCAGTAATATCCCGATTCAGTTGCAACTTGGCAGCTTCAACTATAGAGGCTTTCTTTAGCTTTGCACTCGGCCCTTCAGCTATAAGAAGGTCAATTACAACTTTCCTGAGAACCAAAACTATGTATTAGCCGCAGGCCTAGGTATTTATCAAGTAGTTTTAGTTATAATAGCAATACTTACTAACCTCAATGCATCATATTGTGGATTATCTGGCGATGACTTCAAAACATAGACACCATGGATGTTTACAGCAACCTGATTAATCACTGCCTGTATCTCCTCTGGAGGAGCATCATTCACAGAATTGGCTGCAGTTATAGCCTTCTTTGCATCTCCCTTTTGAGACTCAGAAACTGCCACATCTCGCAGACGTTGGCGGATTTGCTGGAAACTGGCAAAATTAAACAATAAATTTCTGATCTGTCAGGGGTCACAAATTTAGATGGAGGAAATCGGGTTTTTTTTTTTTAAAATTTAAGAAAGTCATGTACAGTTTTTCCTTGAACAGCAAACAACTCTATCAAATCTAAATATCACACAGGCGAGGTGCACTGGAGAAAAGACAATGGAAAATACGAGTTTTCTTCTATGTTATGATCCATTACCAATCTAGAAAAGTAAAGTAGTATAACATAACAGGAAGACAGCATAAATTTTGTGATGGACAATTTCAACCTAAGTATTTGCACAACTCACCTCAATTAACAAGTCAACATAAACAGGACTTTGAGGGATAATGGATTACCGCTACTCAAAGTAAGGTTCTGAGATGATGCCAAAGCAAAGAAAAATGTCCTATAACTAGACCATCTCATCCTTTCAGAAGTCATATTCAGTATGAAACAATCACCTATTTACACAATCCTTAAGATCCGAAAGATAATATCAAAAGCCACAAAAGGTGCAACGGCTAGTGGAACAAGATTATGAGAGAGAGAGAGAGAGAGAAAGGGGGAGAGCGAGTGAGCGAGAAGGGGAGTTCTTGAACCAAACACAAAGGAGCTCCAACAGGTGGCAGAAGTTGGAGCAAGGAGCATCAAGCAGTTCAAAAAAGCCAAGCACGGACATGATGGTAAAGTTGCAGAGCAATCAAACCAAGGTCAACAAACCACCTATTAACAAAGGTTTCTGCATTTTTTTCTCAGGCTGTAACAATTTGTGTGACTAAGATGAATACCCAAAATCAATGAATGGTAAACAACAAAGGGCAGAAAAGTTCACAAATCTCAGAGATCTCACCTGCAAGCCTTATAGATTCTAAAAACTTTTTGAAGCGCCTTTGGTAAAGCTTCTCGAGTTTTTTCTGACATAGATGTTTGCAAAAGTGACCCAGGAGCGGGTTTACCACCGCCTTGCAGTGCAGGAATGTTGGCATTTGGATTTGAAGGATTCTTCATAGCAGGCCTGTTTCTTCCTCCAGACAAAATACCATTGATCTGTTTCCCCATGCATTCCCAGGTAGCTTGCTGCTCTTTCACAACATCACCATAAAGAACTTCAAATTTCTTGTCAGGATGCTCTTTGAGCTTCCAATCATTCAGGTCAGGCCTCTCAACAGCTAATGATTTTAGTGTTGGTTTCGTAGCTTTAAGGAAATCCAACCTCCTGGCAAAAACTTTCTGCTTAATAATGGTACTCTTGCTAAACTCAAAGAGAATAAAATTCCTTGCTAAAACTTCAGGTCCGTCATTCTTTCCATAGATTAATGAACTTTTTGGAACCCATAATCCTTGAACTAATTGTGCGTATCTTTGGAGGACTCTCAAAATTTCATCAACAGGATCATCCAGCGCCAGGTGCTTTAGAGCATCAAAACGATGAATTGGAGGCCCCTGTTGCCAAAAGAACCCAGATTTAGAAATATGCTGCCTTTATGAGTTACAAGGATCATTTTTGATAAGGATATGAGTTACAAGGATCATGAGACCTTGTAAACAAACTTTGTTGAACGCATAAAAATATACAAGTAGCACATAATTCAAATAGCGGGTATAAACCTCAAGAAGCCAAGTTCTAATGCGTTCTTCAAGAGGTAATTGAGACAACCTGAAAACCAAACATTTGACAATTTAGAAGTTAGGAGGCATAAATGACTGGGAAAAATGTTTAATTTAAGATGGTTGAGAAATATGGCATTTCACGAACAGCTATCTACTATTCACATGGCTGGGTATTGATAAAAAGAAATAGCAAATATCTGGCTAGAGAAAGATAATAGAAGAATCACAAATGGAAGCAATTCAAGTCATGAGCTGCATATTTATGTCAAACCACATTGTCAAGCCCCCAACGAGGGTGATTAACCTCAGGTATTTGCTAAAGAATGGAGTGGCAATACTAGAGAAGACAATAACACCTCACAGCAAAGAAGGCAGCTCTATGATCATAAATGCAAATAAGAACTTTGTTGTTGTCCTTAGCAGCACCTCCAAAACCTTTCGATGTCAGAATAATCGACGAGGAGAAGGATCAATTAGAGAAGCTGCAGTACCTTGTTCGAAGAATTTTTAATCTGTCAGTGTCAGTTGGTCTGCCAGGACACACAGCGTTCAGATAATCAACCCTGTGTATTAAATTAACAGAATAGAAAACTGGTATAAGAATAAGAAAGACTGTGGATGAATCTATGCTTTGAGAAAAAATGCTTCTTATTAATTGTCCTGAACAGGCGGAAAAAATGTCCTAAATGTTTCTCAAGCGGAAAAAATCAACCATATTATGAGACACATACGGGCTCATTGAAAATGGTACTGGAGAGCCTTCCTCCATAGCCATTTCCTGTAGATATCTGGCTGAAATGTCACTCCTAGCTCCATGGTATTTTAGATGTACCCAATGCTAAAACAGGAAATGAAGAAGATACCAATAACTTCTCACAAGGATCTGAATTAACGAAACTGTTTGAAATGATATTTGTAACTGGATGGAAAAAGCTAACTGCTCTTGAACAGACTATAAATAGAAGCACTAAGAACAGAAACGTCAATCCAAATCATAGTAGATGCAAAATCAGTATACACTCTAAGCTAAAGAACTGTGGAAAGTTATTAGCTAATATCGAAAACTGGAAATTTTGTCAGTTCATGGTCAAGGTGTTTGTCATACCTCTTCAATATCCTTGTCATTCCCAGGTGGTTTGTTCTGCACAAAAGGTATATGTTATAAGAATAAATCGAAGAGTGGTAATGCATTAAGCAGCATTAAGGGAGGGATATAGTGGCAAAAGTCCTCCACCTCCAACAATAAGGTTGGGGTTGACTTGAGTCACCAAGTGAGCAAAATGGAAAAGCAGGCATTGGGCTCAAGGCTAAGGGGTTTGGGTGTGGAGCTCACAATACTAGGAAAAAGATTAGTCTTGAAAGTCGCAGAATGGTTAACAGAAGAAGATCAATCTTTAGGCATTGCTTATCATATTTACCCGAAAATGTGGCAAACCTAGTCCGGAACCAAATAGTCCTCCACATAAAATATCTTAAGTGCTAGCCACTAATTTGTACAATAATATCACATGAAGATTAGTCATAAACAAGGTCCATTCAAATTGCTCAGAGCTGGCATCAAAAAGCAAATCATGAAATGAACCTGCTTCTTTGATGAACCCGCAGGCTTTTTTTCCTCGACTTCTTTGTTTTCAACAGTTTTTCCATCACTGCTGGAGGCAATGTTCTTCTTCTTCAACTCACTTTCCTTACGATGCTGCTGTGACGGTCGGAGCTGTACAACTGCATGAATAGGATTGAGGTGTAACTGCATAACAAACAGGGAGCAAGAGCGTAACTATGGAGAACATTAATAAGCGTTAATGTTTTCCTTTCAACACAGAAATGAGCTTCAAATTGCTATCAGCAAACTAAGAAGTTTTAGTAGAAGTTTCTCATGCTGGCGTGTATAAGAAACGGAAGAATATAACTAAAAGGACTTGACAATTTTCTAATACTAAGTATCAGAGCTTGGGTAAATATGAGAGCCAGAAGCATTACAGCAGTTCCCCACTGCATAAGTAAGGTAGTGTCAGATTTGACAGCGGATAAATTGCTTCAACTTGAAGCTGACACAGAATTAACTTGATTAAACTTGAAGTTGAAAGAGTAACATTGTTATTGTCCAAATTAGTTTTTGAAAAAGAAAAGGGCAAACGCTGGAGATGTATAAGCACATACAGAACCTGCAGAAAACTAATTTTCTGTCAATCAGAACTCTATAAAACTAGAAGCTGGAGATGCACATCAACAACAAATGGTTTACCTTATCACCAATGAGGACCCCAACAGCATATCCAGAGGTGCAAGTTGATAATGGCATCCATGAAGTAGAGAGAGTCTGAAAAATGAGAAACAATCAGATTATTGGTAAAACAATTAGAACTGTAATTCTACTTATATAGAAGAGCGCAGAAGCAGCTCTCCGTCGACATCCCTGCTTGCCAACGGAGGGCAATTTGGTAGTTGCAGTGCTCCTATATTAGGTAAAATTACTGTTAGGTCCCTGCACTAGCTGATTTGTTCAGGGAAAGACTATTTTTCCTATTTACGTAATTTTGCACTCCACTGCCACCGCTTAATTTTGCTCTACTTTACCATAATACCGTAATTTTACTCTGCTTCACCCTCTTGCTTTCTGCAAAATTCGCCGATCTTCTCCTTCTTCATCGCTTAACCCTCGTGATTTTTACTGCGCTTTCTGCTTTCATAAACTGAATATCAATTTCTGGAATATAAAGTGATATTTTAACAGGAGATTGAGTTTTTGCTGAGTTTTTCGCAGATTCACATTTGCTCCACTAAGATAATCATATGGTTGAAAGGTTAGTTATATTGTTCTATTTCTTCTCCTTCATATGGGTGACTCTAATTATTTTGTTTCAGGGTATTTGTTGGTTTGTTGTTCAGAGTTTTTGTTGTTTGTGAAACTCAAAGAAAAGCTTGAAAAGAAACTAGGGTTTGCGCCGAATATCTGACAATTTTCCATCTTTGTTTATATTTGTGTTTTGTCATTTTTTAAATTGGAGATTTCAGAATGGATGAGCCTCTAATTTTCTCATGTTTGAGCCACAATTCTAATCTGCTTCTGATTTATTTCAATTTGTTTCTCTGTGTTTACATGGATAGACGGGAAGATGTTTTCTTCAACTCACTTCATCTTAATAACGTCTAAGGGGTCGTTTTGGTTGAAGTATTGGAATAATTAATCGCAACAGAATGATGCAATGTTTTGTTTGTGTAATTAAATAATACACATATCAAGTTTTGTGGGAACCTATGTATTATTTTATGAGGAATTGAATGTAAATAATATACTACATTTGGTGACTAATTGGATACTTTTTTCTGGCAGAATCTTGTTCACATTGTGGACTTTTGAGCCATAATTGCTTAAAGAAGTGAGATGGAGGAGAAACGAGCAACGCCTAAGCTATATCAGACACCACAGATGGCACAACAATTATTAAAAAGGCGATACCGTATCAACAAAGGATTCGACCTTGGTAGATGCACTGCCGCTTTTTTAACAATGGTTATATGCTATAAAAAATAAAACTCTAGAAGCATCTGTTCATCATTATTATCTTGAACAGAAAACTCAACTCTCTTTCTTTTCATCTCTTCATCTTCTTATCCAGGCACACTTTCCTTTCAATTTATGCTCAATTCTCTTCTTGTTGTCTCAGGTATTTCCAATTTTTTGGTCTATTTCCACGGGCAGGAAAGCAGTCAAAGCCTGCCAAGGTGTCAGGTAGTATGTATTTTGTTTTATATATACATTGGTCTATTCACATGCTTTCCAGTTTTTTACTGTGCTTGTGCACATGTTTTATCAGTATTACTTAACCTCTTGTTGTCTTGCTATCGATTTTGCTGAGAAATCTTTTAGACAGCACAAATAATATGTACCACATTATAAATAACTCGACCACAATTGGAAAAGGGGACTGAGTTTTCTGTCAAAAGAAAAAGTTAATGAAAAAGTAGAAGAAGTTTAAATTATAATGCACAGTACACCAATGCTCTTTTCAACTGAATTAAAGGAATGAATTCCCTTTAGAGATTGTTGTAGAGGCTGGGGATGCTTGCTTTTGGTCAGATTCTATAGGTAAGCAGAAATAGAGCTATATAGAGAGAGACATTTATAAATCTCACTAATTATTAGAAAAGGAACATGTCTAATTATTTTTTAATTATGTGGTCCTGAATGACCAAGTTTTGCTGCCTACATTTCTCTGTCGGCCACTCTCCTCTTTATGCTTATCAATTTAACTAAAGTTTTACTAAATGTGACCATATCCTCAATATTATCTTCTAGTTAAAAAAACATGAAATGGCACACTCATTCTTTTCTTTTTTTTGCTTTTTTTTTTAAATGTTATTTCATAATTTCAATGTAATCATCCTTCTTTTTTCCAATTTCCATGCTTTTCCTTCTCACACCATTCTTCTTTTTCTTGGAGTAAGAATCAGAAAATAGCTAGATCGTCAAAGATTAAGGATCATTCTAGGATTTTGATGTTGTCTTGACTCCGGAAAAAATGATTCAATGCGAGATGTGCCAAGATGAAGAATTGGATTCCAATTTGGAGACTGCATGAAATGGGGATCCGAGTAGATTAGGTAAGGCAAATGTGAGTTCAACAATTTCTCATTGAGATCTTTCTATCACTCATGCAACGAAAGTTTGTTGTATTCTTGAAGCCAAAATAGTATTAGCCAAAATAGAATTAACCTCTGAGGCCTACATCCATATATATTATATTAACTGATAACAGTTTTGTCCTCAAAACAACTAGAACCAGTCATTTTTCATTAGATTATAGTTTATAATGTTGAAAGTTCATTTTAACTTAACCGATCAAACCATTCTATGTAAATACAGGTGTGTCGATTAACAATAGGCATTCTTTCATGAGAGTTCTCTGTTTAGGTCAGTCCATACCAACTTTCAGACAACTCTACGTCATTTCGTTGTTGTCTAATAGCTCATCTGAATAGCGTGATGGCACTTGGTGTTTACTTGCATTTATTGAAAAGCTTGAATCTTTTAGTTACGCCAACATTTGAAACTATAAGTTTATTGCAACACCATTATTTAGATGGGACTCTTAATCATATCTTTTCCTTGCTTTCTGTTCTGTCTTGCATTTCACCATGGCACTCATGAGGAAATCATCAGGGTAAGAAAACACCTGAGTAAATTTAGGCTTTTACAGTGAAATCAGAATTTCAAATAGGTGATATTTTAACAGCAATCTTTAAAAAACTTAGCAATCTTCTTTGTCAGACTACATAGTCTCATATATTTCTTTATGTTATCAGTAGTAAAGCTTCAACAGCACTGCTCAGTGTTATCTAAGCCATCTTCTATTACCATGTAGCATCAATATTCCGGTCTATTCTTACATTCTTCTTTGATTTGTTCTCCCTTAGCTGATTCATTAAGACATTGTACGACTTTTAACTTTTGGTGGATGTATTCTCTTATAGTTTTGTTGTTCAAGGAAGATTATCTTGGCGATGCAGTTTCTCTGGCATCCAATCCCCTCCCCCCCCCCCTTTGTTTTCCTCTCCGTTTTTATGGAGATCTCTTGTTGTTATTAGGCACTTGAACGCCTTTAACATGTACAATCAAATAGTACATCGATCAATTAGATCATACACAAGGGACTACAAAGAAAATAACACACCAAGGAGTATGAGTGTATGTTTATTGTGCTAATGGTATTACATTATGGTTTCAGCTAGCGACAGGCAATTAATTTTTTTTTTTTTCTCATTTATAACTTCTGATAAATGCTTGGAATTTTTAGTTTCTAATATACTTTAGAAGTTTGAGTGTAACTCTTTGTAAGGTACCAGGTTGTGCTTAGAAGGTGTTTTGTTGTGGTTAGGGATGGGCATACATAACATAGAGGTAAATCGGTTGTGGCGCAGGATGGCTAGAGCAACTATATGGAAGATAGGCAGAGCATTTGTACAGGCAGCACGTGCAGCTGTTGTATATCACATACGAAAGGCCAAATGAAGCTCTATGGTTGCAAAAAGTGCCAAGAACACAGAAGATATTGGAACAGATCAAGTACAAGCGTAAATATGGATGCGTTAATGTATAAAGAGAGAAAAACATAGCAACGGGACAAGCTGGATAGAAGTCTTGTACAAATAGGCGCAGTGTAGTAGTATAGATTCAAAATGTAAAGATGAATGAAGGGGAGGGGACATACAGATTCATAGGATGGGATTGACTGGCTGGGTTCTGTTAATGGAGTTTTGATGACTGTTTGATGGCTGTAAATGTATTTGTTTGGCGGTGATTAATAAAACTTTTTATTTCCACCAAAAAAAAGTCTATGCTCTCTGTATATGCTTCTTAATGTTAGTTGATGACAATGTACTCTCTCATGCATCAGTTGTGCTTATAAAAAGTGAGACCTCTCTCATGAATTAGTGATAATTTTATTTTCCCAAAAAAGAAAGTTACAACAGGCGTGGCACTCATTTGGATAAGAATTATTCATCAACTCTCAAATACTGGCAGCCTGAGTATGGATTTATTGGCTGCCCACTACTATCTTTGGAAAAATCGGGAATTACAACTTCCTGCTCCTACAATCCCACTAATTACAGTACTTGTGTTTTATGAAAGATTTGCACACAGTAATAAACCAGACACATAATCTGATCCACAACCATCACATTAAATGAGATTAAAGAAGATCATAACAACATGTACACAAACACCACTGGCAAATTTTAGTAATAAAAAGTCTCAGTATATATAATTTTCCCTTGTGCATGAGTTTTGAGATTCATATAGTATTTTGCCAAAATAAAATACAGTATAATACAAAATGTTGGGCCCGTGCTTGCACGGGCCTATTCCATCTAGTTCCGGCTAAGGGAACAAATATCAAGTAAAGTGTTTCCAGAATCTAAACGTCAACCCCCTTATCCTACACCTAACAGCAGAGATACAACCATGAAGCAGGAAGATATATAATACATGTCCATGAATAGCAAGGAGTATGTCCAAAACAAATGGTATTAAACGGAATATAAGGTGGAGCAATGGATAGACACATAATAAGGAAGATCAGATATTAGAGGAAGTCAAGCAGTTTCGTCAACATGGAAAACAAAAAATATATAGACCGACATTGAAGTTTAACAGATGCAACAACAACAGCAACAACATACTCATTACAATCTCACAAGTAGGGTCTGGGAGGGTAGTGTGCATGAAGACCTTACCCCTACCTTGTGCAGGTAGAGACGCTCGGCTCAAGGTTAACAGATGCATGGAAGCAAATAACGCAGGTAATTAGCTTAAATATTTACTCTATTTATTTAGAGGATAAATCGAAGAAACCTGCTTTTCCATCTTTACTGCATGAACAGAGTCTCGGTCAAAATTTTTAGAATCAAAATCTACTGCCAAATCAACCTCCATTTGTGCAGTTGAAGGTCTCAATCTCACCTGCAAATATACAAAATCTGATTCAGACGTCCAAACTGGTCATTTAAAATCAGCATTTTCTATCTAATGATTTATACTACTGATTTATTTTGCATAAGAAACACCAAAAGCAATTTTTGTAACTCACTTCTTGACATCTTTCCTCCAATTCATAGGGACGCCATATGGGTCTCAACGGATATTGGAACACATAAAGCTGACGAAATAAAGAGAAATTAATACTTAGCAAATAGAAAATTATGCAAATTCAACAAATAAACCAGCGAACTAAATCAAATATAAATATACCTGAGAGTTAGGATCTGAGGAAGGGGTAAAAAACACATCAATTTCACGAACAACTTCATCTTCAACGCTATCAGTATCCATGGCGACTTGTTCTTCTTCTGCCACGTCGTCTCCCGTAGTGTTTTCATCCAATTGAACGTCATCTTTACCCACTGCCGCACCGTTTTCGGCTGGATGATCTTTTACTGAGGGTTTTAAAACTAACTCTTCCTTTTTTATCGGAATAGGAAGATCAGAAGATGATAACGGTGTTTCAGGTTTGGGTTTGGTTACCGGTTGGGGTTGGGGCTTCAATTTAGAGCTTTTGGGAGCAAAACGGGATGGCCTAGTTGGAGCTTTACTTGGGCCGTCGAAGTCCAAGTCCATCTCCGCCATCTTCTCTGCCGGAAATGTTAACTTCAACACAATTACGGCAAGTAATCAAAGGTGAGGGAAGGGTTTTAGGGTTTATTAATTAGAGCTGCGGGACCTCTTTTTATTGTTTGATCAGAATCTTCTTTTCCTGGTTTTTGGCCATTGTACCTTTTGTAAAATATTTTTGGAATGTCAAATATTTATTTTATGGATTTAAATTATATATACCAAAAAGTTTACATTATCAAACTAAAACAATAATTACATTTGATTATTCACAAATCGATGAATTTAGGAAATTAAAATATAAGGCAAAGTGCATACTATAACCGGTTAAGAATAATATATATTGATTTGATAGTATAAAAGTTCTTATAATTATTAATAAATTGGTGGATTAGTAAAATAAAATATAGGGTAATTATATAGATAACATATTAACATACACTAGTCATAGGAATATCCAGGATCTCAAAGCAAGGGTACAACATAGCGTCACAGACCCGAGTATTGAGGAAGGTGTACGAGAGATGTATTTTTGGCGTAGCAATTTTAAACGCCAAAATAAAGGCTAAAAAAGAAGGAAAAAAATGTGTAACAAGAAAAAATAAACAAAGTGTTTTTAATTAGAAAAAGCGGCAAAGCATGGGTATTTAATCCTAATTATTAGTTAAAATATAATTCAAAAGAAAAAAGAATGCGGAGATCTAGCACATATTAGAAGGTAGAAGGTGCAACTCCTTATTAATGTACTAAAGTGTTCACTTGAGCTTGGGTCCACTCATATTAATTTAAATATTTAAGCTGAAATTTATTAGTGTTATACATGATTTGGAGGGGGGATGAGTTCATACGAACCCGCCCCTGACACTAGTAATGTAAAAGTTCTTATAATAATTAGCATATATATTTGTTAAATATTTTTATTAATTTATTTGTTGTTGCATTAATATAAGATATTTTAATTTATTATATATAGTTATTGCCTTATATCTTGAGGGGTCAGACCATTGATATGTTTTAAGAAAAATACAATAATTGTATTCTGGTGTGTAACGACCGGACCGGTCGTTTTAAGCATTTGTACTTTTCTCGGTAGTTTAAGGGCATGGGTAGCTTTGTATGATGTATTATCACTTATGTGAATCGTCGGTTTTGATTTTCAGGTTATTCGGAATTGGTTTGGAAGAATGAGTTCATCGTTGAAACTTTAAGTTGAAAGAATTGACCAAGTTTGACTTTTTGTGAATTTGACCCCGAAACTAAGTTTTGATGGTTCCATTAGGTCCAGATGTTGATTTTGGGCTTGCGCGTATGCCCGGATTTGCATTTGGATGTTTCTAGAAGGTTTTGGCACAAGTTGACAAAAATTAAAAATTTGAAGGTTTGGAAAGTTCATAAGTTTGACCGAAAGTTGACTTTGAGGATATCAGATTCGCATTGTGGTTCAAGGAATTTGAAATAGCTTCATCATGTCATTTGGGACTTGAAAGCAAAATTTGGGGTCATCCGGGATGATTTGATATGTTTCGGCACGAGTTTTGGAATTGAAAATTCAAAGTTCATTTTTAGTATGATTTGAGGTGCGGTTCGTCATTTCGATGTTATTATGTGTGTTTTGAGGCCTAGATTAAGTCTGTGTTATGTTATGGGACTTGTTGGCATGTTCGGACGGGGTCCCGAGGGGCTCAGATGAGTTTCAGACGAGGTTCAAATCATTTTATTTCATTTCGGATTTTTGCTAAGCTGCTGGTTCTTGTGTTCCGCACCTGCGACTGGTATTGTGCAGGTGTGATGGTCGCAAAAGCGAGAAGAGGCTTGGTGAGGAAGACCGCAGAAGCGGATTTTTGTAGTGCACCTGCGTGCGCGCAGATGCGAGATTCGGAAGCGCAAGTGCGAAAATCCTCGCAGAAGCGGAACTTGATATCCGCAGGTGCGAGGGTTTCTGGGCATGTCTATTTTCCCAGAACCAAAGTTTTTACCGCAGAAGCGGTGGTCACAGATGCGACGACCTGTCCTCAAATGCGGAAATCGTTGGGCAAAATGTTATAAGTTCGAGGGTTGGTCATTTCTATCACATAATGAGCTTTGGACTTCGGAATGGAGCGATTTTTGGAGCAAATTTCATCATAAGTATTGGGGTAAGTGTTCTCTACTCGATTTTGATTACATTTCATGAATCCATCTTCGTTTTTAGCAATTTGTTGATGAATTTAAAGAGGCGAATTGGGGGTTTTGGCCTAAAGTTTTTGTAACGACCCGACCGGTCATTTTGAGATCTAAAGCGTCGTTTGGCAGTTTGAGGCCATGAACAACTTCGTTTCAGGTATTATGACTCGTAGGCATGGTCGGGATTGAATTTTGGGAAGTTCAGAGTCAATTAGGAAAGAAAATTCTCATTTCGGAAGCCTTAAGTTGGAAGAATTGACTGAGATTGGATTTTTGAATAAACGACCTCAGAATAAGGATTTGAAGGTTCCAGCAGGTTCGTAAGATGATTTCGGACTTGGGTGTATGTTCGGATCGAGTTTTGGATGACCCGGGAGCATTTCGGCGTATATTGTGGAGGTTAGCATTTTAGAAGAATTTCATAAGTCTGGGTTGAAGTGCATTTCAGTGATATTGATGTCCGTTTGGGATTTTGAGTCTAGAAATAGCTCCTTGTGGTGATTCTGGTGTTGGGAGCGCGATCAGAGGTAAATTCTGAGGTCCGTAGGTCATTTGGCTAAAGTTAGAAATTTGAAGGTTTTTGAGGAATTGAACCGAAAGTGGAAATTTTGATATCGGGGTCGGATTTCGATTCCGAAAGTTGGAGCAGGTCTGTAATGTTGAATATGACTTGTGTGAAAAATTTGAGGTCAATCGGACGTGATCTGATGGGTTTCGGCATCGAAGGAAGAAGTTTGAAGTTCTTAAGTTCATCAAGTTCGGATTGGGGCACGATTCGTGGTTTTTGCATTGTTTGATGTGATTTCAAGGCTCGACTTAGTTCGTAATGTCTTTTGGGACTGGGTTGTGTGATTGGGCGGCGTCCCAGGGCGGCCTCGGGTGGATTTCGGGTGGTTAACGGGTCGAAAATAGAGTCCGAGGAAGGGCTGATGCAGCTGAGCATCTAGTGCGGTCACACCTACGTGAAGAGGGTCGCAGGTGCGAGCTCCGCAGGAGCGAGAAGGGCTCGCATATGCGGAAATTTTCTGGGTAGGCGTGGACAGCAGATGCAGTCATTTTTTCGCAGATGCAGGACCGCACCTGCGGAAGAAGAGTCGCATGTGCGAGATCGAGAGAGGCAGCCAGGGGGCGCGGGTGCGGAAGTTAATCCGTAGAAGAGGAATTCGCCGAGCTTGAGGGAAACCGCACCTGCGATGGAAATTTCGCAGGTGCGAAGAATCGTTGGGCAGTGTGTATTTTAAGACGATATCTGGCTATTTTTCACTCATTTCTCACTTTGGTTGGGCGATTTTGGAGCCTTGAAGAGAGGGGATTTCATCATCTTCTATGAGGTAAGTAATTCTTGCCATTATTATGTTAAATACATGATTTCAGAAGGATTTAAACATGGAAATTGGTGAAAATTGTGGGTTTTGGATAGAAGACTAGAAATTTATATTTTTGAATTTTGGCCACGAATTTGGGCATGGAATTGGAAATAAGTTATATAATTGAGTTCATGAGGTTATGGGTAAACTTTATCTTTGAAAAATTTCAGAATTCGGGCACGTGGGCCCGAGGGTTATTTTATCGACTTTCCGAGCGGAGTTGGGAATTTATATAATTTGAATTTTTATAAGTATTAGAATATATTTTCATTCGTTTGCCCATTATTTGGATAGTTTTGGGGCGTTGTGCATCAATTTGAGTCATCAGAAGGGCTTGGAAGCCGGTTATGAATCTTCGGAGCGAGGTAAGTCTCATTTCTAACATTGTAAGAGGGAATTGTCCCCGTAGGTGAAATAATTAAATATGTGCTACTGTGTGTGGGGGCTACGTACGTACGAGGTGACGAGAGTCCGTGCGTAGCTACTATTATGCTTATGTCCGGGTAGTCTAGGACCCAAAAGCATGTTTTACTTGCCGTACTTGTAATCTTAATGATAAATTTAGAATTTCTTGGCATCATCGAATTATTTAAATGGATATCTAAGAAAGTCACTTATCATTATTGAATTTATTAGTTTTCCCTTGGAAGAATATCCCCAAATAATCCCCTGATTTTCTGGTGAATGTGTGTATATATGAGTACCTGAGTCGCATGTATAATTCGCGAGCGGGGTAACTCTATTATTTATTTGACCGCGTCGCATGTACGATTCGCGGCTGGGGGTAATATATGCATCTATGGTTCGCGTCGTTCGATCTTTCGGCAGTGCACAATTTACATTTATGTTGGTTCGGGCCGTTTGACCCTCGACATCTCCTGCGCATGATATTTGTTGGATACCATCTGTGATTTGAACTGTTTAATTGCCTTATGATATGAGTTGTTAATTGAAATGACGGAAACTGAGATTTATAATTTATGGAAGAAGTTATCCTTTCCTATTGTTATTTGTTATCTGATTATAACATCCATGTTTAGCATCACACTTGTTTATATTAAATTGACCTCTAGCAAGTGTCAAAGTCGACCTCTCGTCACTACCTCTTCGAGGTTAGGCGGGATACTTACTGAGTACACGTTGTTTCAGTACTCATATTACACTTGTTGTGCATTTTGTTGCACATGTACATGTATATCTAGTGGCCCCGCTTGGCGCCGTGGCATGGTTTATATGGGGACTTGGGTGAGCTGCACCTCTCGAGACGACCCGTAGCCAGTAGAGTCTCCTTCAGAGTATCGAGTTGTACTTTCTTTATTGTCCCATTTGTATTCTAGACGATTATTGTATTTCATTTGGTTTTTCTTACAAATTGCTCATGCACTTGTGACACCGGGTTCTGGGATGATTTTGGGATGTATTTGTTAATTAAATTGTTAAAACATCTCTATTTACTCGGTAAATTTTACGGATCGTTGTAAAAATGAAATGAAAAGTAACAATTTCAAAATACTAAAATAAGAATTTTAATTATCTATTGAGTGTTGGCCTGCCTGACAATGGTGTCCTGCGCCATCACGACCTTAGCGGATTTTGGGTCGTGACACTATTGAGTGTTGGCTTGCCTGACAATGGTGTCCGGCGCCATCACGACCTTAGCGGATTTTGGGTCGTGACACTATTGAGTGTTGGCTTGCCTGACAATGGTGTCCGGCGCCATCACGACCTTAGCGGATTTTGGGTTGTGACAACGTGGTATCAGAGCACTAGGTTCCCTTAGGTCTCACGAGTCATGAGCAAGTCTAGTAGAGTCTTGCGGATTGGTACAGAGACGTCTGTACTTATCTTCGAGAGGCTACAAGGCTGGTAGGAGCACTTCCCTTCTTGATTTCTCATCGGGCGGTTTGATTCCTTTGAAGCTTATGCCTATGTTTCTTCCTACTCAATCTTACGCGTCGCGAAGCGCTTGCTATAAATCGAGAATTTGAGGAATTGTAATGGTACCACAGATATGGTGCGTGATGTTTTTCCATGCCTAGTTGGTTGGGGTTGTTGTCGTTGCTCTGCAGGAGGATATTATGTTCTTTCAGCTCAGTAATTGTGTTTTTGAGAGCTTTGAGGCTATGCTCAGGTTGTTATGATGCTTATGATTGGTTATCACACGGTAAGATGTGATGGTAGGATGCTTGCCCATATGTCGGGACAATGAATGACTTGAAAGGAGGTCTTCTCAGAGCAGGATTCCGAGATTTCAGTAGTTTAATTCCGGCGGAGGAAAGACAATTGGACTATAAATGTTCAAGTTTGGGTTGGTAGAGTAATGAGACTGGGTGTTTTCAAGTGAGGAGAAAATCTTCATCTGTGATGTGGTATCGTTGTCTTTGATCGAATAGGATGTGTTGAATTCGCCGGTGCTATGGTTTCTTCGGTTGCATTGGGTCAGAGTATTGTGAAGTAGTATTGAAGAAGCGACTGTCAGAGATCGTGGTGTGCGGTGGTTCAGGATTGAATAAGTATTTTTGATGTAGGCGGCTTGAGGAAGATGATCTTCGGAGAGTTTTGAAGTTGTGGTGATCTGCTGGTTTAAGTGCTACAGAGAATGATATTTATTTGAGGTAACAATTGGGCAACATACGATGAGGAAAGGCATGTGGGAAGTGTCAGGCCATGGTTAAATTTCTAGAAGGCCAGGTGTAAAAAGCGAAAGTCAAGCAGTTTCTTAAAGGAGTGAGTTTGACCATAGTGGGAGAGTGGCAGAGTAGCATATGAGTTCCGTGGTAAGATAGTTGCACATCTTGAGGAGAAGTTTGGAGTGATTTGAGAATCTTGGTGGACGTTGATTGGGTTCACGCGCTTAAATTGAAATGTTGGCTACTTAGACAGGAGGATGGATACAATAGAAAATAGTTGTTCGATATGAAGAAGGATGCAATACGAAGGATGCAATACAACTTTGAATTGGAAGATATGGTCGCACATTTGGTAGATGTCCATAAGGAGCGGACGGACTGGTAAAGATGGTGAATGAGACCAGGCTTAGGATGGGGTATTGATGTCGTGAAGATTGTGGAGTGCAGCGTTGTTGGAAGGTGTCAGTTGGTAATTTTCACATATGGGTTATCGTCTGTGAGCAGGTCAGTGGTTGCGTGGTTGGTGGAGTTTTGCAAGGGATTTTACTGACTATTCAGCAAGAGGTCGGATATGAGAATGTGGTTAATGACTCAGAGTGCTTGTGAAATGCTAACGGAAGGATTTCAAGGAATTTGGCGAGTTGGTTAGCAGGATCATGTCAACAATGAAGGAAGATTCTTGGTGAGTTCCAGATTTGTATAATAGCGGCTTCAGGCTAAGTGGGAGAGTTCCACCGCCTACGATTAGGTTGCATGGATATTTGCTGGCAAAAATTCTGGTCATCGGCATATTAGTGGGTTATTACAGCTAAGGGAAGAAGACATGAGTAGTAATTGAGCATAGGATTTGATAAATGTGTGCAAAGGTTGGCCTTATGGAATCAGGTTTAGGCTTTGGAAAGATTTAGGATTTATGTTTAGTATAGAGGTAATTTACAAGGGAAGTGATTCAATCGGGTGCTTTATCAAGATGGGTGTTCAGGTGCCAACGAAGCCATGGAGTTGATTATGTTCGGGACCAGGCCAGAGTGGGTGACTCTCAACAACGACCCTAGTAAATTCAAAGGTCAGAATGCGGTGTCAAAGGATTTCAAGCCCACAGTATGGTTAAGAATCGAGATTTTGCAGCGGAATTATGAGAAAGAGAAAATGGTTGGAGTTTTCTGTGTTATCTTGGGGTGGTAGTAAATTCAAAAGGGGATTGGAGTGTTCTATGTTATCTTCGGAGTGCAGAGTAGCATTTGGGTTCATAGAAGGGAGAAAATGACTTCGGGTTCATAGAAGGGTTATCAAAATGGGTATGCTAGTCGAAGATGTGAATATGAATGCAAGTAGGGAATGAAACAGTTTATGGGTTTGGAGACAAAGTAGTCTCGTGGAATGGGGTCACTCAGGACGAGTGTGAGTGGAGTTGTTATGTGTTGACTGGGGTTGTCATTATTTCTAAATCAAATTAAGGATAAGTAGATAGAAAAAGGGTAGATGGTTAGCCATGGTGGAATTGGTATATTGGTAGCAGTGATCGGCTCCTTCAGCGTGATTAGTTATGCATGTGATTGGTGATAGTGCGAGTGCCCGATGTCCGCCGTAATTGATTTAATTTGGAAAATTCAAGTATTATGGCATGTCATGTGTAGGCGGATTCCGGAAGGATTATGGTGGTATAGACTATTACTTGAGGATTTGCATGTTTTGTGATTAGGAGAATTCACTCGTCTGATGTTATGGTTCTCGTGAAGTGAGTTAAGTAAAAAGTTTCTATATGATGAAGTGTTCACCATAATAGTGGTCCAGGAGGTATGATGAAATTTTTGCGCAATCGCATATTGGCATGTTAGGTGCAGTGATCGGTACGGAATTTGAAAGTAAGGATCAAGGTTGCGGTTCAGTGTGGACAAGGATGTCATGAGCTTGGATAAGTAAGAAAAGGGATTTGGATGTTTAGAGTAAGCTGGTATTGTCTTCAGCATCACCTAAGATCGGTGGTTGTGTAAGAGGCTTTGCGTTCTGGTTGCAGATTTCTTGGTTGACTTCACAACATCTGTATGGCCGGTGGTATGGAGGTGCAGACTTGTTATCTAGTGCATAAGGTCGTGGAAGTGTATTCCACGGGAGGATTGTATAAGGGTGACATGTAGCCACTTGATTGATTGAAGGTTTGAACCAAATATGAAGGATGTGGTAAGATGGCTTATTTGAGAGTTATGCCTGGAGGGCGCTCGGTTCATTTGGTTGTGGATTGTGGGTGTTTGCCCCAGCTACGGTGGATGTTCTCGCATGTTATGAGAAAAAGTGGGTTATCATGGACCCAGGTAAGACTATTAGCCTATTTCGGTGCGAGCAGAATCGACTCAAGGGTTGTGGATGGATTTAAATATGATTATGGACTCCGTAAGAGTCAGGTGTGTTCATTTCAGTATAGCGCTTCTCAAGAAGGGGTATTGGGACATTAGATGTTGTTCCATTTTCGCCCATTTCATGTAATGTTATGTTATGCCGTGTGAGTTGTGAAACGGCTTGATAGTTTCTTATGTGTTGAGGTTCCGCGTAGTGATGATGTTATGTAAGCAGGATAGCTCTTGAGATTCAGAATATGTATACACCTCAACTGTGCTTGAGTTTTGTAGTGTATGGCTCTATCAGTCTCCCCAGGATGGTACACTTAGCGTGCTTGTGACCGATATTCGATATTTTGTGGTAATGAGCAATTTAGCTCAGTGTGTATCTCCTTACGTGAATTTTATGTGTGGATCGGGTGGCACACCGCCACGTTTATGTTATTTGGATCGGATGGCACGCCGCCACGGGCATGTTATTTGGATCGGGTTGCACGCCGTAACAGTGTGATGTTGAGTACGGTTCCCTATATCTATTTTCTTGTGTTTTACTTTCTATTTTCTGAGGAAAGTTCATAATAGTTGCGTGAGTTGAGTAGTCCTTTCTTAACGTATCGCGTTCGAGTGTTGGCCTATTGGCACACTGTGGCATCACGTGAGATTGTTGGTCATGTCTGGGGTGATTTGTTGCATGAGTAGTTCATACTGGGTGAGACGAGATTATTGGATCAGGGATCAATGCGATAAGATTATGTGAAGTATATTTAAATAACAAATACCATTATTTGGTTCATAATGAGGTGATGATTCTAGTCAAGAGGAGAGATTCAATGATTTGTTAACTCTGCAGTTGATTATGAATTTCTTCACATTTCTTCTGTCGTGTCGGTATTGTAAGAGCTAGAACATGACCTATATATGTGTGTCATGGGGGCATTTTGAAGATCAGATTCGGGAAATATTAGCTATTATGAGCAGAGAGCGTTATTATGGGCATGTGAAGGATGTGGTGCATAGTGTGAATTCAGCAAAGGTATGCAGTCATGTTCTGGTGCATCGTGTGGTGATTGATACGGTGTTCGTATATTGGAAGCAGGCCTGGCAGAGATTTTCGGATGTTGGAATTGAGCTCTAAGGCCAATTTGGCTAAGTAACAAATCTTCAGATTTATTCGAGAAAATGTGCTCAACTGAGTGGTGGTAGCGCAGGTAGGTGCACGAGGTGTTAATAAGTGATTTCAGATAACTCCAGAGCAGTTCCTAGCACGTTCGAGAACGAACGTATGTTTAAGTGGGAGAGAATGTAATGACCCGACCGGTCGTTTTGAGATCTAACACGTCGTTTGGCATTTTGAGGCCATGAGCAGCTTCGTTTCAGGTATTATGACTCGTAGGCGTGGTCGGGATTGAATTCCGGGAAGTTCGGAGTCAATTAGGAAAGAAAATTCTCATTTCGGAAACCTTAAGTTGGAAGGATTGATTGAGATTGAATTTTTGAGTAAACGACCTCAGAATCAGGATTTGAAGGTTCCAGCAAGTTCGTATGATGATTTCGGACTTGGGCGTATGTTCGGATCGAGTTTTGGATGACCCCGGAGCGTTTCGGCGTATATTGTGGAAGTTAGCATTTTAGAAGAATTTCAGAAGTCTGGGTTGAAGTGCATTTCAGTGATATTGATGTCCGTTTGGGATTTCGAGTATGGGAATAGCTCTATATGGTGATTCTGGTGTTGGGAGCGCGATCAGAGGTAAATTCGGAGGTCCGTAGGTCATTTTGGAGTCATTTGGCTAAAGTTAGAAATTTAAAGGTTTTTGAGGAATTGAACCGGAAGTGGAAATTTTGATATCGGGGTCGGATTTCGATTCCGAAAGTTGGAGCAGGTCCGTAATATTGAATATGACTTGTGTGTAAAATTTGAGGTCAATCGGACGTGATCTGATGGGTTTCGACATCGAAGGAAGAAGTTTGGAGTTCTTAAGTTCATCAAGTTCGGATTGGGGCACGATTCGTGGTTTTTTGCATTGTTTGATGTGATTTCAAGACTCAACTTAGTTCGTAATGTGTTTTGGGACTGGGTTATGTGATTGGGCGGGTTCCGGGGGGGACTCGGGCTGAGCATCTGGTGTGGTTGCACCTGTGTGAAGAGGGCCGCAGGTGCGAGCTCCGCAGGAGCAAGAACGGCTCGCAGATGCAGAATTTTGTTGGGTAGGCGTGGACCGCAGATGCGGGACCGCACCTGCGAAAAAAGAGTCGCAGGTGCGAGATCGAGAGAGGCAGCCCGGGGGCTCGATTGCGGAAGTTAATCCACAGAAGCGGAATTCGCCGAGCTTGAGGGAAACCGCACCTGCGATGGAAATTCCGCAGGTGCGGTTGGTGCACCACAGATGCGAAGAATCGCTAGGCAGTGTGTATTTTAAGACGGGATTTGGCCATTTTTCACTCATTTCTCACTTTGGTTGGGCGATTTTGGAGCCTTGAAGAGAGGGATTTCATCATCTTCTATGAGGTAAGTAATTTTTGCAAGTATTAAGTTAAGTACATGGTTTCATATGGATTTAAACATGGAAATTGGTGGAAATTGTGGGTTTTGGGTAGAAGACTTAGAAATTTATATTTTTGGATTTTGGCCACGTATTTAGGCATGGAATTGGGAATAAGTTATATAATTGAGTTCATGAGGTTATGGGTAAACTTTATCTTTGAAAGATTTCGGAATCCGGGCACGTGGGACCGAGGGTGATTTGAACCATTTGTGATTTGAGCTATTTAATTGCCTTAAGATATGAGTTGTTAATTGAAATGACATAAACTGAGATTTATAATTTATGGAAGAAGTTGTCCTTTTGTTATTTATTATCTGATTATAACATCCATGTTTAGCATCACACTTGTTTATATTAAATTGACCTCTAGCAAGTGTCATAGTCGACCTCTCGTCACTACCTCTTCGAGGTTAGGCGGGATACTTACTGAGTACACGTTGTTTTCGTACTCATACTAAACTTGTTGTGCATTTTGTTGCACATGTACATGTATATCTAGTGGCCCCGCTTGGCACCGTGGCATGGTTGATATGGGGACTTGGGTGAGCTGCACCTCTCGAGACGACCCACAGCCAGCAGAGTCTCCTTCAGAGTATCGGGTTGTACTTTCTTTACTGTCCCATTTGTATTCTGGACGGTTATTGTATTTCATTTGTTTTTTCTTAGAAATTACTCATGCACTTGTGACACCGGATTCTGGGATGATTTTGGGATGTATTTGTTAATTAAATTGTTAAAACATCGCTATTTACTCGGTAAATTTTATGGATCATTGTAAAAATGAAATGAAATGAAAAGTAACGATTTCAAAATACTAAAATAAGAATTTTAATTATCTATTGAGTGTTGTCTGATAATGGTGTCCGGCGCCATCTCGACCTTAGCGGATTTTGGGTCGTGACACTATTGAGTGTCGGCTTGCCTGACAATAGTGTCCGGCGCCATCACGACCTTAGCGGATTTTGGGTCATGACAACGTGGTATCAGAGCACTAGGTTTCCTTAGGTCTCACGAGTCATGATCAAGTCTAGTAGAGTCTTGCGGATTGGTACAGAGACGTCTGTACTTATCTTCGAGAGGCTACAGGGCTATTAGGAGCACTTCCCTTCTTGATTTCTCATCGGGCGATTAGATTCCTTTGAAGCTTATGCCTACGTTTCTTCCTACTCAATATTATGCTTCGCGGAGCGCTTGCTATAAATCGAGAATTTGAGGAATAGTAATGGTACCACAGATATGATGCGTGATGTTTTTCCATGCCTAGTTGGTTGGGGTTGTTGTCGTTGCTCTGCAGGAGGATATTATGTTGTTTCAGCTCAGTAATTGTGTTTCTGAGAGCTTTGAGGCTATGCTCAAGTTGTTATGATGCTTATGATTGGTTATCACACAGTACTAATGTGATGGTAGGATGCTTGCCCATATGTCGGGACAATGAATGACTTGAAAGGAGGTCTTCTCAGAGCAGGATTCCGAGATTTCAGTAGTTTAATTCCGGTGGAGGAAAGACAATTGGACTATAAAAGTTCAAGTTTGGGCTGGTAGAGTAATGAGACTGGGTGTTTTCAAGTGAGGAGAAAATATTCATCTGTGATTGTCGCACCCCCTTTTTGTCCTCGCGTAATATCGGGTTTATGACATTGGTTGTCTGGGACAAATCTTTCCTTTTGGGAAAGGGGTTTGCATATTTTGAAGAGTCTCCACCTGTACGGTATCACGTCATTCATGACTTTTTTACACGCACTGATATGTGGGCATAGAGAGGTATTTTACACTTGTTATCTGGAAAGAAAATAAAACATCTTAATTATTGTGGAAAGGATATTTGGAAAAAATTACAGTTTTCAAACTTACTCGTGTTTTTGGCATTTTCGGTAAAAGATTTGGGTTTTCGCTGAGACACTTGAAAAGCATGACTATTTTCTGAAACTGGGAACGAGCTGAGCATTTTTACTTCTGAGATACCTCTTTTATACTTTTATTATGCTGTTATGAACTGTTGTGAGATATTGGTATTGAATCCGACCTTGTGTTAGATCGTCACTGCTTTCAACCTAAGATTAGGTTTGTTACTTACTGAGTACGTGGGGTCGGTTGTACTCATACTACGCTTCTACATCTTGCGTGCATATGTTGGTTGCTAATGTTGTTGTGTTCGATGGGAGCTGGATTGAAGATGTACCTGTGTCCCGGTTGTAGCTGCCCTTATTCGTGGTAGCTTTAGATCTATAAAACTCTGTTTATGTACTTTTCAAACATACGGTGTATTTATTTTATTTCAGCTTTGTAAACTCTATTCTTAGAAGCTCATGATTTGTACTACTAGTCCTTAGAAAATATATAAGATTCAGTATATTACTTTCGTTAATTGTCTTTTTAATATCATCGGAATTGTATAGTTACTAGTTGGCTTACCTAGAGGGTTGGGTTAGGTGCCATCACGACTAGTGGATTTGGGGTTGTGACAAATCGGTATCAGAGCTCTAGGTTCATAAGTTCTACAAGTCATGAGCAAGTGTATAGTAGAGTCTTGCGGATCGATATGATGACGTCCATACCTATCTTTGAGAGGCTACATGACATTTAGGATATACTTCCCATCTTTCTTTCCTTATCGTGCAACATTGATTCAACTTGAAGCATAACCATTTGAATTCGTTCCACGCATTCGTATGCGCATGTGACCGCTCGGTAGCAGCTGTGCAATGACGGTTTGTGATTCCACAGTTGAGGTGTGAGATGTGATTTTGGCATGTTAAAAATGGGCCAGTCTGTAGGACTTGAGGCCTGGTTTTGAAGGTAGCTTGAGCACGGAGATTTCGGTTGTGTGAGCATGTGCTTTTGGGACTTATCTATCCTTTCGTGTCCCTATTAGTGGAATTCATGATTGGATGACTATGTGGTGAGTATGATGTGATTGCGAGATGTGTTAGATTGTTCGAATGTGACCGGAAGAGTTTAATTGAGATGTAGCAAGGACTATTGGGTGTTTGATTTATGTCTTGATTTGGCGTAGGGTCTCCAGTTATGGGGGTGTCGAAGGACCTCTCATATTGTTTAGTTGTGGAGTGAACTAGATTTTCATGTCGTGTTATGAGTTTAGACTCAGGGAGAATAAGTGATTGCTTAGAAGTGGTGGCTGTGAAAGGGTATAAGAGATGTCAGTTTGAGGCTAAGCAGGTGGGTTATCTCCTGCGATGTGTCCTGAGGTTGTGTGATTCCTATGATGTTTTGTAGAGAGTTCTCTTTTACCAGTGAATGATATATGTTTCACTTTGGGTTTTGATGTTTATCTATGTCAATACCACACAAGAGGGGAATAATAAATGTGTTCCAACTCCTACAATTTGCGGAATAATAAATGCAGAATTTAAAGAACACAACAATTTTACGTGAAAAACACCTGGCTCAAAAGGTGAAAAAACTACGACCTACTTCCCAGTAGGATTTTTCCAAACTCTTCACTAAATAAATGAGCCAAATATCATTTACAAAATAAACTCTTTTGTAAACCTAAGGATTAACTCTAACCCTTTGTGGCAAACTAGCCTCTAGCTATTTGCGACAAACTTCAAGTTAACTATAACTTGAACACTCAGTACCTGTTACAATTGCTTCTAGATAAAGCTGAAAGGTACAATTTGTAATCACCTACTACAAAGAAACTAGACTAAAAGACAACATATGGAACTGGTTCTTCTAGCTGGTTCAAGTAGCTCCAGATTCGCACTCTCCAATTTGGCTCGAACTGCTTGCAAAATTTCTTCACGAATTTTGCTCTCAATTCTTGATAAATTTCTATTTTGTGCATCTGTCTACAATAAGAACATTCTGCAATATATAGGATTTAGTAGATAAGGAATTAAGTAGAATCCTAATGCTACTCTTCCTTGGTGAAAGAGTTCTAGTTAATCTCAACTCCCTAAATCCTCCCTTATCTTGATTCTGTTCTTACTGAATAAGGAGTCCATCTCCTTATCAATTTGCAATCTTTTCGATCAGGAGATATTTATTTTAGATCACAGATTTCGTCTATCTCCTGCTTGTGCACCTCACGTGCCCTTAACTCTGCATGTGTCTATGTCTCCAGTGATTGACCTGATTCAACTGTGAGTTCCTTTGTCAAACTTCAAAACTATTCAGCTTCTTGGTCCAACAAATTCCCCCTTTTTGATGATGACAAACTCTGTGCTTAGGCATGTAACCACTTTAATCCAACAGTGACACTTTTTAGAGTATTAAGCATTTATCATAAAGAACCAGGTGCATTAGGTTATAAATATCACATATTCAAAGCACACTATCTTCCCCCTTTTGGCATCATCAAAAAGTTGCAAAAAAAATTATGTGAATCCCTGATTTTTAACACTTACTCATGGCCACTTGGGCAACTGATATGCAATCATAGATTAATCATCAATAATCAACTAAGAATTCAAACTATCAAAGAAATATAGACAATAAATAAGAACAGAAGCAGCAAACTTCATTGATAGAGAGAATATGATTCGGTCACAATCCACAAAATGAAATAGAAACAGTTAAAACATGAGCAACAAACAAAAAAATTCTGAATCTGAGTCACTGAAAGTTCTAGGCAGGGCTAAGAAATTAAGGCTTGGAAGAACTGCAGACCTGGTTCGTTTAGCCAAGGTAGATGGTTCAACAGACTTAGAAACAAATGAAGACTTCTTTGAGGAAGTCTTGGCTTTCTTGGGCTTAGGGGTCTGAACCTCTACCTCTGCCACTTGTTCACTTTGATGGACCAGGTCCATCTCATCCACTTCAACAACTTCAATAGGTTCAACAACCTTTTCTTTCCCCTTTTTCACTCCTTTTTTCTTACTCTCCTCTAAAGCTCTCTTCAACTCGTCCTCACTTTGATTTAACTTGCTCCTTGTAGTTCTTCCACTTGGAAGAGAAATATCAGAAGTCTCAGAAGAAGCAACTTTCCTTTTCTTGTTGACTTTTGTTGTGCCAGGGGTTATAGCTTTAGGAGTTATTTTCTTCTTAGGGTTGTAACTGTTACCTATCTTTTTCAGTAGATCCGCCAGTGTTTCATTAACAGATGAACCAGGTTCATCTTCTTACTTTCCAAGATTCACTTGTCCTTCAGCGACTTCTCCCGATCCACTTCCCCCTGCGTTCTTGCTACTTTCTTCCTCCTTCTCTGGCTCAGCTCCACAAATAGCCATTCTAACAGATTCAGAGGTGGGTGAAGAATCAATCACTTCTTTCCCTTTTCCCTTCTTGTTACTCCGAACTCCCTCACTCTCTTTTTCTTTTTCTATTTTATTTTTACATCCTCTCCTTCTTGTCTCAGGCATTTCCATATCTACCACAGACTCAACCAGTATGAACCTATTTTCTAAGTTTTCAGCGACCTCAGAAATGACCTCAGAATAAGGTTGTGGTACATAAGTTACCTGTTCAGAATCGGAACACCCAGTTTCTTCCCCCTCAGTCGCTGACTTGAAAGATTCATCAGAAATTTGGGAATGGTTCTGTAAGGCAGGGGATGGTGTTTTAAATAGACGGTTAAGGCTTCCCTAGAACCTAGGTATTTGAATTCTGTGAGGTTCTTGTTGAAACAAAACTGGTTAAAAGTCAACTGGATAGGCTTTTGAAGATTTTGGGCTTGGGTAGGACTCCGCTCATGATTTAAATATTAGTATTTTAAATTATGCAGAGTGTAGAACACATACCTCGCTATTCAGATGAGCCATCACGATGAACCAGGTTCATAATTTCAGAATCCTCTTGATCAAGCCTCAATTTGCAAAGATAGAAAAAATTTCTTTAGTGACCAGTGAGTCATATCAAAACATGGCCTAAGTGTATACTTTTTACAGTATGAGACTGAGTAATTGTTAATCTGATTTTTTACACCAATTTCGGAATATCTAGCCAAAAGAATAATTTTTATTTTATTTTTATTTTGAACTGGTTCAGTTAGGTGATTTTAATCATCCCTAATTCTAACCTGTTCCTTTCAAAATGCTCTCTACTTAGTGCTTTAGTAAAGATATCAACAACCTGTTTATCAGTAGCACATAATTCAATAGAGATCAATCCCTTCTCATAGTTGTCTTTTAAGAAATGGTGTCTAACATCTATGTGCTTTGTTCTTTTATGATGAAAGGGGTTCTTTGTCATACTGATATCACTAGTATTATCACAGAAGATAGGGATACAACCAATCTCTATACCAAAATCCATCAATTGTTTTTTAATCCATAATAACTGAGCACAATACGAGGCAGCAGCCTCAGCAGTAGATAGAGCTATAGAATTCTGCTTTTTAGTGGCCTAAGACACAAGACATGAGCCCAGAAAGTGTGCCATACCCGAGGTGCACTTTCTATCTACCAAAAAGCCTGCATAGTCAGCATCAACATATCCCACAAGATCAAAATTACTACCTTTAGGATACCAAATACAGAGGTCTGTGGTGCCTTTAAGGTATCTCAATATTCTCTTCACTGCAATTAACTGTGATTCCTTTGGATTAGCCTGAAATCTTGCACAAAGCCCTTCGCTGAAAATAATGTCAGGTCTACTGGCAGTAAGATACAACAATGACCCAATCATCCCTCTATACAACTTTTGATCAACATATGAACCAGGTTCATCTACATCTAGTTTTGTGGTTGTTGTAATAGGTGTGTCAATTTCTTTTGAGTCTTCCATTTTAAATCTTTTGAGCAACTCTTTCACATATTTTTGCTGATGGATCATAGTTCTATTTGGATTTTGTTTAATTTGTAAGCCTAAAAATAAATTAAGCTCACCCATCATGCTCATTTCAAATTCAATCTCCATTAGTTTAGCAAATTCTTACTTCGTTTTTCAGAAGTTTCCCCAAAGATTATGTCATCTACATATATCTGCACTACTAAGAGATCTTTACCTTTTTCCTTCAAGAATAAGGTGATATCAGTTTTACCTTTCTTGTAGTCTTGTTCAAGCAGGAATTTTGAAAGCCTTTCATACCATGCCCTTGGAGTTTGCTTGAGTCCATACAGTTCTTTGTCAAGCTTGTACATATGATCAGGATTCTCCTTATTTTCAAACCCCGGAGGCTGCTTTACAAACACTTCTTCCTTGAGATATCCATCCAGGAAGGCACTTTTGACATCCATCTGGTGAAGGGTGAATTTCATGTAAGCATCAAAGGCTATGAGGAGCCTAATTGTTTCCAACCTTGCCACAAGAGCAAAGGTTTCATCATAGTCTATTCCTTCCTCCTGAATGTATCCTTGAACCACCAATCTTGCCTTGTTTCTTGTAACTGTTTCATCTTCATCAAGTTTGTTTCTGAATACCCACTTTGTGCCAATCACTGATCTATCAAATGGTCTTGGTACCAGATGCCAAACTTGACTCCTTTCAAATTGGTTGAGTTCCTCTTGGATTGCATTTACCCAATCTGCANAATACCCACTTTGTGCCAATCACTGATCTATCAAAGGGTCTAGGTACCAGATGCCAAACTTGACTCCTTTCAAATTGGTTGAGTTCTTCTTGCATTGCATTTACCCAATCTGCATCCTGCAAAGCTTCAGCAATATTTTTAGGTTCAATCAAGGATAGAAAAGCATCAAACGCACACAGATTTTTCAAAGAGGATCTGGTTCTGATTCCAGATGTTGGATCAGTTATAATGTTCTCAATGGGGTGTGAGCTTTGATATCTGTGTGGTTTTACAACCAACTGGGTATTACTTGAAGATCCTACAGTGTCTTGTTGCTGAGGAACATGATCAGGGACAAGTTCAAATGAGGTTTGGAAATTAGTTTGTTGCTCAGTTCCCCCTGGCATGTTGGCTTGGATGGATGAACCTGTTCCATCACCCGTTCCTTCCTCCAGTGTTGCTCCAGTTTGGTCTGAGTTTCTGACCAACCCAATTTCTTCATCTACTTGTTCCTATCTCTTAGAGAGAATGTTAGTTTCATCAAAAATAACATGTACACTCTATTCAACACACATAGTTCTTTTGTTATACACTTTATAAGCCTTACTATGTGAAGAATATCCCAAGAATACTCCCTCATCACTTCTGGGATCAAATTTACCTAGGGAGTCCTTGCCATTTTTGTGCACAAAGCACTTACAACCAAAAACCCTAAGATGGGATATATTGGGATTTCTCCCTTTAAGTAACTCATATGGAATCTTCTCTACAAGTGGTCTAGTCATGCACCTATTTATGATATAGCATGCAGTGTTTACAGCTTCTGCCCAGAAGCTATGAGGTAGTTTACTAGAAAGAAGCATGGTCCTGGCCATATCTTCAAGTGTCCTATTTTTTCTTTCAACAACTCCATTTTGTTGTGGAGTTCTAGGGGCAGAAAAGTTATGATCTATGCCATGCTCATCACAAAATTCAGTGAATTTGGCATTTTCAAATTCAGTGCCATGATCAGACCTAATTGATGCAAGTTGATTTCCTAATTGTTTCTGTATTTTTCTAACAAAAGAAGTAAACATGTCAAATGCTTCATTTTTAGATGTTAGAAACAATGTCCAGGTAAATCTAGAATAGTCATCAACAATTACCATTACATATCTCTTACCACCTCTGCTTAATATTCTCATAGGACCACATAGGTCCATATGGACCAGTTCCATCGTCCTGGTGGTACTTACCATTTTCTTGCTTTTGAAAGATGATCTTACCTGCTTCTCCCTTGCACAAGCTTCACAAACTTTATATTCCTTGAATTTAATGTTAGGAAGTCCTATCACTAAGTCCTTGGATACTAATTTGTTGAGTTGATTCAGACTAGCATGGCCAAGTCTTTTGTGCCAAAGGAGGGGGTCACTGTCCCGCACACTTAAACACGTTAGTTCATTTTCTGACAGAGTGGACAGATCTATGATACATATATTATTCACTCTCTTTCCATGCAAAACAATCTTGTCAGTGATAAGATTAATTACAAAGCATTTTGTAGAAGTGAATGCAACCAGGTTACTTCTGTCACACAGTTGTGACACACTGATCAGGCTATATTTCAAGCCATCTATCAAGTAAATGTTCTCAATGGAACGTGTGTCATCCTTACCTACCTTATCAATCCTAATGATTTCACATTTCTTTCCATTTCCAAAGGAGACATTTCCTCCTTTGAGGTTCTCAAGTGAAAGGAACTGTTCCAAATTGCCAGTCATGTGTTTTGAGCAGCCACTATCCATGTACCATATTTGATGACTCCCTTTCACTTGAACCTACAAAATAAAATCAGGAGTTAGTCTTAGGAACCCAAACTATTTTGGGTCCCTTTCTATAAGAGAAAGGATGAATTAAGTCCCCTTTTGCCCAATTTGGTAACCAATTTTTCTTTCGAACAAAACTTTTATTCTTTTGACTGGCCTGCTCTTTTGCATTGCATTCAATTTTGTAGTGACCAGTCTTACCACAGTGGGTACAAAATTTGTTCTCAGGAAAAGTGATGTACTTGCTTATGGGATCCCATTTAGGCAGTTGACTCCCAAAGCCATGTCCTCTTCTGTTGCTACTGTGATTTTCCTGTAGCCATGTTAAAGCATCATAGGATTTATTCCATTTGCGTGTTCTGTCCAGTTCATGCATAACCTTACCAAGTTCCTCCGTCAACAGTCTTATCTGTTCATCTTTCTTATACAACTCATCGTGTAGTCTGCCTACATTTTATTCTAAGATGAGTTGAGAGTTGTCAGCTGTCTTCTTACTGGTTCCTAGTTTCAGTTTTAAATTTTCAGATTTTAACTTTAGGACATTTGTTTCAAGTGGATGAACCTGGTTCTTCATAGTAGTGTTTTCACTCACAGATTCACTTACTCTGAGTTCCAGGTTCTTATACTTTGATTTTAATATTACACACTCCTTAGACAACTGTTCCTTCTCTTTATTTATTTCCTCAGAATCATCAATGAAGTCAAGTAATAATTCAAAGAGTTTTTCTTTGGATAGGAACTTAATCTTGTTTTTGAGATGAGATATACTTACCTCTGATTCCTCATCCGGCTCACCAATTGCCATGAGTGCTTGCTCATCTCCATCTTCATTATCTGATTCTTCATCTGAACTTTCTCCCCAAGCAGCAACCATAACTTTTGTTGATGTTGTGTTTTTCTTGGGATGAACCAGTTCCTTCTTCCGGTTCCTTCGTTCAGATCTTTCCCTTTTCTATTCAACTTCCCACTGAGGACAGTTCTTGATGTGATGATCAGTTTTTCCACATTTGTAGCATCCCTCGTTGGTGGGTTTTTCTGGTGCCTTTGCCTCTTTGTAGTTTCCACCTCTTGAGATGACCTTTTTCCTAATGAGATAGTTTCTGAATTCCTTGGTGATCATAGCCATTTCATCTTCCTCCAGATCTGTTCCCTCAGTGATTCTCAGTGCCAGACTTCTTTCCTTCCTGGGAGTATCCATCTTCATTGCCTGCCTTCTAAGTTCATAGGCAGTGAGATTTCCAATTAGCTCATCCAATCTGAGGGTTGCCATGTTCTTGGATTCCTGTATAGTAGTGATCTTGCTCTCCCAAGAGATTGGCAGAACCCTTGTCAAAATATTTTCAACCTTGTCTTCTTCAAGGATAGTCCTTCCAAGAGATTTTAGTTCATTTGTCAGAGTAGTGAACCTAGTGTACATATCTTGGATGCTCTCTGCTTCCTTCATAGAGAGATTCTCATATTGAGAATATAGTAATGTACCTCTGGATCTTTTCACTTGTGCAGTCCCTTCATGAGCCACTTGCAAAGTGTCCGAAATTTCCTTGGCAATGGTGCAACTTTGAATTCTGCTGTAATCATCTGGACCAAGTCCACACACAAGCCACTTCTTGGCCTTGGCATTCTTTTCCCATTTCTTAAGTCTTCAGCAGTGCAGTCAGCTCTTGTCTTTGGCACATCTACTCCTTCAGCAGTCTTCTTCATGGTGGCCAAATGACCGTCAGTGACTATGTCCCATAGTTCATAGTCTTCTCCAATTAAGTGATCCTTCATCCTGTTCTTCCACCAGGAGTAGTATTGGCCATTGAAGAGTGGTGGCCTAGCAGTTGATTGTCCTTCCCATTTCCCAGATGGTGCACTCATCTTGTTCTTTTCCTAAGGTGTTAGCCTCTTCAAGGATAACCCACTCTGATACCAATTGATGTTTATCTATGTCAATACCACACAAGAGGGGGGGTTGATTTGTGTGGTGTCCAATTTTTCGCGTGCACTAGATAGAAGGACCAGATTTTTCTATGTGTTCCAACTCCTACAGTTTGCGGAATAATAAATGCAAAATTTAAAGAACACATCAATTTTTTACGTGGAAAACACCTGGCTCAAAAGGTGAAAAAACCACGATCTACTTCCCAGTAGAATTTTCCCAAACTCTTCACTAAATAAATGAGCCAAACAACATTTACAAAATAAACTCTTTTGTAAACCTAAGGATTAACTCTAACCCTTTGTGGCAAACTAGCCTCTAGCTATCTGCGACAAACTTCAAGTTAACTATAACTTGAACACTCAGTACCTGTTACAATTGCTTCTAGATAAAGCTGAAAGGTACAATTTTTAATCACCTAATACAAAGAAACTAGACTAAAAGACAACAGATGGAACTGGTTCTTCTAGCTGATTCAAGTAGCTCCAGATTCGCACTCTCCAATTTGGCTCAAACTGCTTGCAAAATTTCTTCACGAATTTTGCTCTCAATTCTTGATAAATTTCTGTTTTGTGCATCAGTCTACAATAAGAACATTCTGCAATATATTGGATTTAGTAGATAAGGAATTAACTAGAATCCTAATGCTACTCTTCCTTGGTGAAAGAGTTCTAGTTAATCTCAACTCCCTAAATCCTCCCTTATCTTGATTCTGTTCTTACTGAATAAGGAGATCATCTCCTTATCAATTTGCAATCTTTTCGATCAGGAGATATCTCTTTAGATCACAGATTTCGTCTATATCCTGCTTGTGCACCTCACGTGCCCTTACCTCTACATGTGTATGTGTCTCCAGTGATGGACCTGGTTCAATTGTGAGTTCCTTTATCAATCTTCAAAACCATTCAGCTTCTTGGTCTAACAGGTTTGGATCACTTGTGGAAGTTGGCTTGACTATTACAAGGGTAAATCCGAGATTTGCAGATGATTTGAGGTACTATGTGGGTTGTGTACGTGAGCTTATGGAGTATTCAGTTGAATTCACTATGTTATTATGGCAGTACTAGAGTATGGGCATTTTGAGTTATTATGTGTTTTGATCTATGGCTTTGAGCCAAGTGGGGGGGGGGAGTCTGCTATCGACGAGTTGATTGCACGATTATGTGTTTTATTGGTTTTGATTTGAGGTATACTGGTGAATCAGTTATGACTGCATGGGTTGAGATTGAGGATGACTCGAGTAAGGGAATTTCTGGATACGGGTTGTATTACACTCAATGGGTATATGGGAATCATAGAATGAATCGATTTTGTTATTCATGACGGATGTAGTGCGCATGGAGTAGAATTTTCTCGGTTTCTTGGGAGTGTGGGTTACTTCCTTTGGTGTTGGTGTGCTAATGGGGCACATGTCATTCGGTCTATTTGGTCGGTTTAATTGCGATTTGAGAAGAGTGGATGACTCTCGATAATGGTTCTAATGGATTCAAGATTTAAATGTAGCAATTTGTAATTTTCATAATTTGTATATGGCTACAAATTGAGAGTTACATTGGACGGTGTCAAGACTTGTGGTATTTTTTATATCATTGGATTATGCATTTCAGTATCAAGAAGGTGAAGGAAATAATTTTAGGTTCACATAAGGTATCTTTAGAGTGGGTGTCTCGGTTATGGTGCTTTGGGGTGCTTAAGAGGGAAGTCAGCGGCTTATGGGCCTTAGGGCGTTGTGGTTTTATATTAGGGTCTTTTGTGTGGTGAATTTCGGTTAAGGACCGTGGTGTCCTAGCAAGGAGAAGTATCAATTTGAAGGTAATTTGGAAAGGACTTGGAGGAATAGGACAACTTAGTAATAGATTAGATCAGCACAGTAATTGGTATGATCGGTTCTTTGGATACTTATGACGTGTCTAGTCTCGACAGGTGTTTCGTGGAGATGTTCTTGGGTTTTTGATGAACTGCATGGCTTGGTTGAGTTGGAGGGATTCGGTTCTGATAGCTTGGTTATGTGAAAATGGGTTTCAAATAATTTTCAATGGTTTCTACCATGGTTCAAGGAGTATACTTCCTACTGGCGTGAGGAGCATGTGGTGTTTGGTGAATTTCTCCCGGGTAAAATCAAATGGAAGGTCCTTGGCTAATTGAGTATGTGGTAGCTCGTGACTCGGAGTGGACTATGAAGTTCTCTTATTTTTCGTACGATGACATGGTATATGCGATGTGTTGTGTGGGATTGAGATTTATGTGAGCGAGATCCCAGTTCAGTTTTGAAGGGAAGGTCATGAAATTTGTAGGCAGCATGGACGGTTTCAGATGACTAGGAAAATGATATTACTATTTGGTATGGCTTGATGAGAGTATACATTTCAGAAAGAGCAATGTATTTGATTTATGGATACTTCACAGGTACTGCGGCACTCTCTTGGTTGATCGACTGTTGATATTCAAATTCTGCTATGTGGCACGAAAGAATTTTAGAAGTATTTCTCGTGGGATGATCGTGTATGAAAGATATGTTAGACATTCTGGCGGTGGAGTTGGGATCAGATACGGTGATTCATGTTTTCTATGGATTTGGAGACCGAGAGTTCTCAGGAGCAGATTCTTTCATGGTTGTGGACTGTGACATCATGACCGAAGCTAGCCAGATGATAGTATGTGTTATGATTCAGTCATTGTAAGCTTTCGGAGGTTTATTTATCTATTTGTGGGTGTCCAGAGTTGATTTGGGGGTCCATTGGTAGGCCCAATTAGAATGTGTATTCTACACCGAGTCGGATTGGTTGGCTTCACAATGCTATTGTTAAGGGATGTGCCATTCGGTTGTTGCTGAGCTTATTCTGTTCTAAAATTTTCTGTGAGTTACTCTTCTATGCTACGAGGAGTTGTGATTCGTTGGTTTTAGGCACACATGGTGCGGTTATTGTGGTCTTATAGCGAAATTTGAGCGATATGAGTNTATATTGTCCAGAGTTGATTTGGGGGTCCATTGGTAGGCCCAATTAGAATGTGTATTCTACACCGAGTCGGATTGGTTGGCTTCACAATGCTATTGTTAAGGGATGTGCCATTCGGTTGTTGCTGAGCTTATTCTGTTCTAAAATTTTCTGTGAGTTACTCTTCTATGCTACGAGGAGTTGTGATTCGTTGGTTTTAGGCACACATGGTGCGGTTATTGTGGTCTTATAGCGAAATTTGAGCGATATGAGTAAATGGGTATTGTATGATTGAGGGCGTATTGGTTATGTTCTTTCGGGTTTTGTGTGGCATTGCGTCATCTGATTCTCCATGGTTATGGTAATGCACTTTGGGGGTACTTGATGTCGAATTTCGCGTGGTTATTGATTTTGAGTAAGGTGGCTCGAGGTATATGATGTGGACCAACATTTTGATGGAGTCACGCATTGCAGCGGAGTTATGATGAGGTATGAACCTTTGTATTAGAGTAGGGTGATAGTTCTATGGTGTGTGACGAGTTCTTAGCATTGCATGGTGGTGGTACCCGTTGAGCTTGCGGGACGGTTCTCTTGATTGAGTCATTTTCTCTATTCAATACATTTGGATTGTTTCTTATTGGTGCATGGATTGCACAGTTCGTGGCTCTGGGTAGTATTGGTGTTGCGTATCAGTAGAGTATATGGTATTCAATAAGATGAAGTCGTCGGATCTAGGATGAGTGCTATCAGATTTGATTACGATATATTTGGAAGGATAATATCGGAAGTCGGCTTAGGAATTGGCTATAGTTCTTATTGAAGGAAAGGGAGCTCCACGACTTGTTGATTTGATGAATGGTTATGAGTTTCTGCGTGTTCTTTCATTATTGGTAGTGTACTAAGGTTTTAGAATGAGGTTTTGTTAGGTATGAGGTTTATTACCGGGATTGGGTTTGTTTCTGAGCAGTTACTGTGATCAGAGATTTTGCTATGGGTATTTGAGTCATGTGGCATATCTTGTGATTGTAGATAGATTATTATTGCGGTTTAGTACAGCTTGTCCAGACTTATACAGCGTGTAGGTTGTGAGATTCAGATCTTATAAGAAATTTCGGATGTTGGAAAATTGGATTTTAAGGCTTATGGGCTAGGTTGAATTGAGAAATTTCAGTTATGTTATCGGACCTATATGGGATAGGGTGACGTGGGATCACCCCCGGGTATATGCATAGTAAGTTTATACGGCGATTTGATGGTTTTGAGAAAAACTCTTGGCACGTTCAAGGACGAACGTATGTTTAAGTAGGGGAGGATGTAATGACCCGACCAGTCGTTTTGATCATTTTCACTTCGCTTGGTAGTTTACAGGCAAGAGTAGATCCATATAATGTATTATGGCTTATGTGAATCGTCGGTTTTGGTTTTCAGGTTATTCGGAATCGGTTTGGAAGAATGAGTTCATTGTTGAAACTTTAAGTTGAAAGAGTTGACCAAATTTGACTTTTTGTGAATTTGACCCTGAAACGAAGTTTTGATGGTTCTGTTAGGTCTGGATGGTGATTTCGTATTCGGGCGTATTCCCAGATTTGCATTTGAAAGTTTCTAGAAGGTTTCAACACAAGTTGGCAAAAATTAGAAATTTGAAGGTTTGAAAAGTTCATAAGTTTGACCGGAAGTTGACTTTGAGGATATCGGATTTGGATTGTGGTTCCGGGAATTTTAAATAGCTTCGTCATGTCATTTGGGACTTGTGTGCAAAATTTGGGGTCATTCCGGGATGATTTGATATGTTTCGGCACGAGTTATGGAATTGAAAGTTCAAAGTTCATTTAAGTATGATTTGAGGTGCGATTCATCGTTTCGATGTTGTTATGTATGTTTTGAGGCCTTTATTGAGTCTGTGTTATGTTATGGGACTTGTTGGCATGTTCGGACGGGGTCCTGAGGGGCTCAGGTGACTTTCGGACGAGGTTCAGATCATTTCATTGCATTTCAAATTTTTGCTAAGCTGCTGGTACTGGTGTTCCGCACCTGCGACTGGTATTGTGCAAGTGCGATGGTCGTAGAAGCGTTAGCAGAGCCGCAAAAGCGATAAGAGGCTGGGTGAGGATGACCGCAGAAATGGATTTTTGTAGGGCACCTGTGTGCGCGCAGATGCGAGATTAGGAAGCGCGGGTGCGAAAATCCTCGCAGAAGTGGAACTTGATATCCGCAAGTGCGGGGGTTGCTGGGCATGGCTATTTTTGCAGAAGCGAAGTTTTTATCGCAGAAGCGGTGGTCGCAGATGCGACGATCTGTGCGCAAATGCGGAAATCGCTAGGCAAAATGTTATAAGTTCGAGGGTTGGTCATTTCTATCACATATTGAGCTATGGACTTCAGAATAGAGCAATTTTTGGAGAAAATTTCATCATAAAGATTGGGGTAAGTGTTCTCTACTCGGTTTGATTAAATTTCATGAATCCATCTTCGTTTTTAGAAATTAGTTGATGAATTTAAAGAGGAGAATTGGGGGTTTTGGCGTAAAGTTTCATAATATGAATTTTTGAGTGTTGAACATGTCGGCTTTGAGTGAAACTAGAATGGTTGAACTCGTGATTGAATGGATTATCGGATTTTGTGAGTTTCGTTGGGTTCCGAGGCGCGGGCCCGAGTGTAATTTTTTGGCCGATTTTGGGCTTTGATTGAGGATTCGATTTTTATCATTTGGAATTGTTTCCTTGGGCTATATTTGATGAATTTGAGTTGCTTTTGGCTAGTTTTGATCCGTTCGGAGGTTGCTACGCGCGTAATAGAATCTTTGGAGCATCGCTTGGCTTGCTCGACATTGGTATTGGCTCGTTCGAGATAAGTAACTCTTCTAAACTTAGTGCTGAGGGTAGAAACCCCGTAATACGTGTTATGTGATTGATGATGATGCTAGGTGACGGGCGTGTGGGAGTGCACTCTATGAACTGTAAATCTGTTGTTTTCATGGCACTGTATAGTGGCCCTAGTTTGTTGATATTTGTGTTTTCACCATGTGATAAAGTAATTGAGCTGTCAATCATTTTAAATATCATGTTTAGGCTTCATGCTGGTATTGTTAGGACCCATAGTGGTCGTTTCTTGCTGTCATCTTACTGATTTTATTGATATTTCCTACTTAGTCATATTCATGCATTCATATCATATCTCAGTCTCAGTTGTTGTTTATTGATACATCATATCACTGTTGTCGGGATAGTTTCATGACATTGTGAGCCCGTGAGTCAGACTGGAGAGATTGATGACCGAGTGAGGATGAGAGCCTGATTATGAGTGACAGTTATGGAATCGGGATGCACGCCGCAACATGCTATATTGATTTATTCCCGTATCTAGTTTATGATAGCGCTTGGGTTGTAGGAGTCCCTCCGGAGTCTGTGCACACCCCCAGTGAGCGCGGTTGATTATATTGAGGCATGAATCTTCCCGGAACATGGATCTCGTCTGAAACTTTTATATTCCTGGAGATGGATCTTCTCCATGGGGCCGGATTGGCCTTCCTCCATACTGAGTGACTGATGGTCAGTGATGTATATATTCCGGGATGGATCTTCCATGGGCCGCATGGACCATATACAGTACTGAACGGTTTAGCATGATGAGTGGAAAGTGTGAGATAATGAGATTGAGTACTCTGAGAGTTTGAGTACATGATTCATCTCTGAGATACATGGCATTGGCGTGCACACATGACATACATGCATAAAGATGCATTTTTCCTCATGCTGTACGGTATCACGTCATTTATAACTTTTTTACACGCATTGATATGTGGGCATAGAGAGGTATTTTACACTTGTTATCTGGAAAGAAAATGAAACATCTTATTTATTGTGGAAAGGATATTTGGGAAAAATTACAGTTTTCAAACTTACTCATGTTTTTGGAATTTTCGGTAAAAGATTTGGGTTTTCGCTGAAACACTTGAAAAGCATGACTATTTTCTGAAACTGGGAACGAGCTGAGCATTTTTACTTCTGAGATACCTCTTTTATACTTTTATTATGCTGCTATGAACTGTTGTGAGATATTGGTATTGAATCCAACCTTGTGTTAGCTCGTCACTGCTTTCAACCTAAGGTTAAGTTTGTAACTTACTGAGTACATGGGGTCGGTTGTACTCATACTACACTTCTACACCTTGCGTGTAGATGTTGGCTGCTGATGTTGCTGTGTTCGATGGGAGTTGGATTGAAGATGTACATGCGTCCCGGTTGTAGATGCCCTTATTCGTGGTAGCTTTAGATCTATAAAACCCGGTTTATGTACTTTTCAAATAGACAGTGTATTTATTTCATTTTAGCTTTGTAAACTCTATTCTTAGAAGCTCATGATTTGTACTACCAGTCCTTGGAAAATGTATAAGATTCAGTAAATTACTTTTGCTAATTGTCTTGTTAATATCATTGAAATTGGATAGTTACTAATTGACTTACCTATCAGGTTGGATTAGGTGCCATTACGACTAGTGAATTTGGGATCGTGACAAGGTGTATATACAAATCCGTTTGCGTTACATCTTCATATGTTGTTACTCTTTTGTAGCACTATATTATCCATGTTTTCAATCATTCAATATAACCTACACATTATTTGCTATAGTACAAGTGATGGTACAACAAATGCCAATTGTGAAATATAGCACTTCCGTTGCCTTTGTTTCAAAATTGAGTATTTTGTAATTAAGTACAATTATTCCTGTGCAGTTTGTGTTGTTATTGTTATTATTATTATTATTATTAGTCTTATGATACGCGCTTTGTGTGTGCCTACCTCAAATTGGAAAAATAAATATTTTAGGTTTTCAGAAATTTTAAAATAAAAAGATTGATCCAATAGGCTAGAGAAACAAATCTATACGTGGCCATGTTAAATTTAAAGATGACTAATGTTAAGTTAATATCTTACAACAAATAGTTAAAACGTAAAAGATTATCTAGAGAGTTGTCATTTGCCGCAATAAATAAAAAGATAAAGAAATAAAATTCATTTAGAATATACTTGATCTTTTACTATTTCGAAGGAGTACTTATTATTTAGCATTTTTACCAATTTAATTCTTAGTACTATATTATAACCAATTTTGCTCTATTTCTGATTTATTTTATCGCCATTGTCTTCTTATCGAAACAATTAAGCCAAAAGTTTTGTCAATCTGAAAAATATTTTATGTATATGATTAAATTTAGAAAATAATTAATTGTATTGTTTTAGTAATTAGTTAATTCAAAATTTTAATTATTTTCTACGTTAGAGAAATATTTTATTTTTTGTTGATTCATTCTTAGTATTAGCTCATTCATAATTTTAAATATTTAGATTTTTATTATTTTATTTAATAAAAATTCTATTTTTAAAAGATAATACAAATATTTAACATTTCATTTTTGCATTTTTGTGCATATAGAAACGTTAATTGTCACGACCCAAAATCCATCAAGGTCGTGATGGCGCCGGACACCATTGTCGGGCAAGCCAACACTCATTAGATAAGTAAAATTCCTATTTTAGTATTTTGAAATCGTTACTTTTCATTTCATTTTACAACGATCAATAAAATTTACTGAGTGAATAGCGATGTTTTAACAATTTAATTAGCAAATACATCCCAGAACCCGGTGTCACAAGTGCATGAGTAATTTCTAAGAAAAAATGTAATACAATAGCTGTCCGGAATACAAATTGGACATAAAAAAAAATACAATACTCTGAAGGAGACTCTGCTGGCTGCGGGCCGTCTCGAGGGAAGCAGCTCACCTAAGTCCCCATATCAACCATACCTCTACGCCAAGCTGGGCCACTAAATGTACATGTGCCTGTGCAACATACATGCACAACAAATGTAGTATGAGTACGAAGATAACGTGTACTCAGTAAGTATCCCGCCTAACCTCGAAGAGGTAGTGACGAGAGGTCGACTTTGACACTTACTAGGGCCAAACAGTAGAGTTAAATATAAGGCTAAGCATTAATGGCAAATATGAACAAGTAATAAAGACAGGGAAAGCCAAGTATCCTCACAAATACCTTTATATGTCAAGTTCCTATCGTACAAGTTACTAATTCATTTTTCCGGGGCATTTAACGGTTAAACAACCATAGAGAAATACCAATCAATTAACATGCGCATAACATGTCGTGAGCATATGGCCGATACAACGAAATAATAAATGTGCACTGCCGAAGGGTCGAACGGCACGAACCATAGATGCATCTATTACCCCCCGCTCATGAATCGTACATGTGACGCGGTCAAAATAAATAATAGACTTACCCCACTCGCAAATTATACATGCGAATCAGGTACTCATATAAAATAATAGAGTTACCCCGCTCGCGAATTATACATGCGACTCAGGTACTCATATATACACACATTCAGCAGAAAATCAGGGGATTATTTGAGGATATTCTTCCAAGGGAAAATCAATAAATTAAATAATGATAGGTGACATTCTTAGATATCCATTTAAATTATTCAATGATGCCAAGAAATTCTAAATTTATCATTAAGATTACAAGATACGACACGTAGAGCATGCTTGTGGATCCTAAACTCCCGCGACATAAACATAATAGTAGCTACGCACGGACTCCCGTCACCTCGTGCGTACGTAGCCCCCCACAAATAGTAGCACATATTTAATTATTTCACCTATGGGGACAATTCCCTCTTACAAGGTTAGAAATGAGACTTACCTCGCTTCGAAGATTCATAACCGGCTTCCAAGCCCTTCCGATGACTCAAATTGATGTACAACGCCCCAAAACAATCCAAATAACGGGCAAACCAATGAAAATGTACTCTAATACTTATAATAATTCAAATTATATAAATTTCCAACTCCGCTCGGAAAGTCGATAAAATCACCCTCGGGAACACGTGCCCGGATTCCGAAATTTTTCAAAGATAAAGATTACCCATAACCTCACAAACTCAAATATACAATTCTCTCTCAATTTCATGCTCAAATTCGTGGTAACAATCTATACAGATTCTAGGTTTACCACCAAATCCCATAATTTCTACAAATTTCCATGTCCAAATCTGCATATAATCATGTATTTAACTAATAAATGGGAAGAAAGCACTTACCTAGAGTTGCTTAATGAAAATCTCCCCTTGAAGCTCTCCAAAATCGTCCAAGCCAAATGAAAAATGGGAGAAAATGAGCCAAGTCCCGATTTAAAGAAACCCCCACTACCTCCAGCACTTTCGCACCTGCGGTGCAATAGCCGCTCCTGCGGCTCCGCACCTGCGGAAAAACCATCGCAGTTGCGGCTCTAACTCAACCCAGCAGCTCCCGCCCCTTCAACCCTCGTTTCCGCGTCTGCACCTTCGCATGTGCGGACATATCCTCGCACCTGCGCTCCTGCCCGCATCTGCGATGCCTTGGCCGCTTCTGCGGCTCTGCACCTGCGGCCAAAACCCCGCAGGTGCGGTCACACTAGATGACAACTTTCGATCAATCTCATTCGATCTCTCAAATTTCTTATAATAAGAAATAAAATGTCTGATTTGCTCTTTCACCTAGTTAAAGAAAGGTAATTGTCCGCCCAATAGAGTTTAGCCATGAATAGGCTGAAATGGTCTCGCGAAGTCGGAGCCTCAACTTTTCTCAAATTCCAAATTCGATCCGCTAACCACCCGGAATCCACCTGAGGCTCTCGGGACCCCGTCCAATTACAACAACCTATTCCAAAACCTAATGCGGACCTGTTCGAGGCCTCAAATCACCTCAAATAACATCGAAACAATGGATCGTAACTCAATTGAATCTTTATAAACTTGGAATTTTTAACTTCTACGTTCGATGTCGAAACCTATCAAATCACGTCCGATTGACCCCAAATTTTTCACACAAGTCACATTCAACGGACCTACCACAACTTCTGGAATCGAAATCCGACCCCGATATCAAAATTTTCACTTTCGGTCGGACTTCTTAAAAACTTCAAATTTCTAACTTTAGCCAAATGACTCCAAATTGATCTACGGACTTCTGAATTCACTTCTGATTGTGCTACTAACACCAGAATCACCATACGAAGCTATTCCCAGACTCAAAATTCCAAACGGACATCAATAACACTAAAATGTACCTCAACCCAGACTTATGAAATTTCTTACAAAATACTAACTTCCACAATATGCGCCGAAATGCTCCCGGGTCATCCAAAACCCGCTCCGAACATACGCCCAAGTCCGAAATCATCATACGAACCTACTGGAACCTTCAAATCCTGATTCTTAGGTCGTTTACTCAAAAATCCAATCTTAGTCAATTCTTCCAACTTACGGCTTCCGAAATGAGAACTTTCTTTCCAATTCGACTCCGAACTTCCCGAAAATCAAATTCCGACCACGCCTACAAGTCATAATACTTGAAATGAAGCTTCTCATGGCCTTAAACCGCCAAACGACGCGGTAGAGCTCAAAACAACCGGTCGGATCGTTACATTAGTGTTTGCCATTCACTTTTTCTCTCTCTCTTTATATTACTAAATATTTTCTTAGTTATTTCTTCGAATATTATCTTAGTAGGAACGTAGTTCAAATATAAAATGAAATGTGTGATAGTTCATATATATTGGACGATATTACAATATATAAAGGAAATAATTTATGTATGGTAAATCTAACATTTAATCGCCAAATAAAAAGGTAAGTCTTAATTATTAAGAGTAAATTTGAACCAATTTTCCCCCCTCTCTTTGATAAAAGAGCAGATCACTTTCGTTCATCTAATTCCTTTTATTGTTGCTAATAAAATAGTTATTAGTAAAGAAATATGTAAACATATAGTAACTTACAAAACTCGATCTAGCTAATTTTATTGTGAAAATGCAACTCTCCCATTAGATCTTAAAGCCATACATAGGTAAAACTTCAAATAGGGAATATTTTGTAAGGTAATATAAATCTTACACCGTTCAAACCTCACTAAAGTTTTAATCAATTTCAAAGTACTAAAGTTTTATGAAAATATATATTTCAAATAAGAATAGGTTAGATAACCAAAATTTTAGTTGATTTCAAAGTACTAAGTATTAGAAAAATAATTAAACTACAATTTTGTCTAACGTGAAGTCTATTTTTAAAGGGCATAAAAAGCGAATGATATTTCACTAAAAACCTTCCTACTTTTAATATAGTTACTAGTATCTATGAACGTGCGTTGCACGTTAATAATGTCATGTGATAATTTAAATATTTATTAATATGAAGAAAAAATAAAATTTAATTAATGAGAGAAATTTTATGTATAATAATACAACAATCATCCAAATGGCAACATATATTATTACATTAACATAATACATGAAGTTAAAATAAAAGGACATCATTAAAATTTGCACAAATGATCAATTTTGTCATGTTAATTAGATAATTATATATTATAGTTTAAAAGTAATTAATGTGATGGTATCTTAACGGACACTTCTTTATGGACAATATTTTTTTGTGTATGTTTCCTCCTAATACATTGGTTGCTCTGTCTTAACCAGAACTCTTGTTGTCGATCTTGATATTCCTCTTAAAAGTGCAATATACAGTTGTTCGTGCAAGAAAATATATTGCAGTAATTATAGTCCAATATTTAGGATGTTTGTCCTTATGCTTTATTTATTATATTTGCAAAACATAAACATACTAAAAATTATTTTTCCTCAAATTTAAAAGGATATTCCTTAGTTTCGGAAGACAAAAGTTGAATTCTGAGATAAAAATATACTTAGAAGCATTTTAACAAGTATGATAAATTTTTGTGTGTGTCATGTTATTGTCAAAACTTCTATGTATCATTTGTGTGTAATTATATAAGCTATTCGGCGTATCTAAGTATTTCAGTAGCATGACAGATATATTTTTTTTTTTTAAATTAACCTATATAGAGTGGAAGATCACTTCTATTATATATACGGTGACACTAACATACGTAGGAAATAAGAAACTTGACAACAAACATGTATGGTAGAAGTCCATTTGGTATTAAAGTATTTAATTATTATTCTTGGTAGAAATTATTGGTATTATTTTCTGCTGAGTCAAAAACTGAAAAATATTTTATTTTTACTATAAAATTTTGCAATCATCATTTTATTTAGTTGATCAACATATTCATTTATGCTGGCTAAGATATCTTTTTAATTCTACGTGATGACCTGATAGGTCATCTTATGTTTTAGAACCAAATTTTATATTTCGAAGCCTTTAGAACCTCATTTTAGCCTTCCTCGATTTACGTGCCCAGCTCGGGTATTGGCCGGAAGGCTTATATGTTAAAATCTGATAAAAATAAGAAATTTTGCCTAAAAATTTTATTTGAGTTGACTTCGGTCAACATTTTTGGTAAACGGACCCGGATCCATGTTTTGACGATCTCGATGGGTCCGTATCGAAATATGGGACCTGGGAGTATTCCCGGAATCGAAGGTCCCTAGCCAGAGTTATGAATTTTTGTTGAAAATTAAAATTTTGATAATTTAATGGTTTTTAAGAATTGGTTGATGTTTGGCTTTGTTCCAGGTCCGTATTTTGGCTTCGGAGCCCAGTATATGTCCAATATAATATTTATGACTTATCTGTGAAATTTGGCAAGAAACGGAGTTGGTTTGATGTTATTCGGACGCCTGGTGGTGAAAATAGAGATTTCAAAGTTTTCTTGAAAATTTCATTTGATTTGGTGTTCAATTCGTAGTTCTAGGTGTTATTTTGGTGATTTGATCGCGCGAACAAGTTCATATGATATTTTTAGATTAGTGTGCACTTTTGGTTTAGAGCTCCGAGGGCTCGGGTGAGTTTCAGATAGACTACAGAGTGAATTGGACTTAGAAATTTTAGCTGTAGTTGGACTGGGGTGGACTTCACATTTGCGAACACATGTTCATATTTGCGATGACTGCAGGCCCAGGAACCTTTTCGCAGTTGCGGGCGAATGCAACATCTGCAGCTGAAGAAAATGAGACTTAGACGGGATTTTGATTCATTTCCCAAAGTTTCAAAACCTAAAACACAAGAGGCGATTTTCCAAAGAACTTTTCTTCCTCAAATCATTGGTAAGTGATCTTAAACTAATTTCTTTCAATCTTTCACTGCTTTTTCATAAGATTCAACCAAAAACCTAAGGTTTTCATGGTGAAATTTGGGGAGTTTTAGGTCGAAACTAGAGATTTGATAAATTGGCGATTTAGACCTCAAATTGAGGTCGGAATCCAAAACTAATTATATAACAGGGCTCGGGGTGAATGGATAATCGGGTTTTGGTCCGAATTTCGGGTTTGGACCAAGCGGGCCCGGGTGTTAACTTTTGTTGACTTTTTTAAAAATGGCCTAAATTGAATTCTTTACAATCGTGGGTAGTTCCTAAGGCTTTATTTGAATTGTTTGGTTGGTAATTTGCTAGATTTTATTGATTCGGAGGCTTGTTTGAAGGGAAAATCTACGATTGAGCTTTGAGTTGGCCTTTGGAGCAAGGTAAGTGTCGTGGTTAACCTTGGCTTGAGGGATTATGACTTAATTGTCTATTTGATATGTGTTTAGATGTTGGGTACCACGTATAGGTGACTTGACGAGTACCTATGCGTTGTTGTCAGGTTATAGCATGCGGGTGGGGTCCTATTCTTGCAATTATTGCTTTCCTTGATCATATTATTCATGCTTAGACTAGTTAATTGTAATGTTGATCATTATTACCATGTTTACAGATTTTGGTATTGATTGATGTTGAATCAAGTTGAGGTTGGTATTGTGGAACGGACTGTCGAAGTAAGATTTGATCTTGTTGTTTCTATCTCCATACTGTCATTGTTCATTGTATTGGTGAGGGAGAGTATTAATGCACGAAGGGTGATGCCGTGCCGTTTCTATTGACTTTATGTGAGGTTGAGAGTGTTAGTGCACGAAGGGTGATGCCGTGCCATATTGTGAGTGTAATGCACGAAGGGTGATGCCGTGCCGTTTCTATTATATTATGGTGAGGATGAGAGTAAAAGACGAAGGGTGAGCCGTGCACTTTTCCTTTATTGTGTTCATTGATTCTTGTTGGTTCATAGTATATTTACTGTTCAAGTTATCTTCCTGATGTAATTCTCTATCTCATATTTCCCCTCAACATGTTTCCCCTCCCGATATTACCTGCTTAGTTCTTTACTGTTATTTGTATATACGCTGTTAAACTGTACAGGTTTGATCGTAGGTGTTTTGTCTTAGCCTCGTCACTATTTCGTCGAGTTTAGGCTCGACACTTACCAGTACATGGGGTCAGTTGTACTGATATTGCACTTTGCACTTTCTATGTAGATTTTGGTACCGGTTTTGGGTGATCGAGAGTTTAACTGTTGGACCCGCTATCCGGAGACTCAAGGTAGATCTGTCGGCGTTCACAGACCTTGAAGTACCCGTCTATCTTTTCTGTTTTACTGTTTCTTTCATTCAAACAATTGTACTTCTTTCAGACTTGTACTTATAGTAAATTCTAGAATGTTCGAGAATTGTGACACCAGATCCCGAGTAGCGATAAATGATGAAGTTGTTATAATATCCCACACTCTTTATAGTCTATTTATTGTTAATTACTGAATTGTATTAGAATTGATTCAATAACACTCTAACCTGTCTTGACTAGCAAGTGGAATATTAGGCGCCATCACAGTCCCAACGGTGAGAACTCCGGGTCGTGACATTATATCATGCGATTTGCACATATTGCGTTTTAATTTAATGATAGAAATATTTCTCTTATTAAATGCACTACTATTACTATCGCGATTGATAACCAAGTGTTCATGAAGAACCAAATCATCTTTTATTGAATGCTCTTCTTCGTTTCCCACAATAAGCAAGAAGACACTGAATACTGGATATGTTCTTACTTTATATTTCTTGTAAGTTGAATCCTTTTCGTTTGAGGCCAGAAGTATAACTTTGGCAAGCTAGCTTTTGCAGTCTCTGCTTTTGTCGATTTTGGAACTGTCGCGATCCAAAAACAACCATCGTTGATGGCGCCTATCGTAGCACTAGGAAAGCCTCAATTCAACATTTCCCAATACAGTAAAAACACCTTTTGAAATAACAACAACGAAATTTAACATTTAAAGAAAAAGCCTTTTGAAAACAGAATTATCCAAAACACGATACAACCATCCCAAAAATCGGGGCGTCACTGAGTACATGAGCGTCTAAAAACCGGAACATAGTCCACAACAGTATCCAGAGAAATAAACTGAGAATACAGATAAACTAAGGAAGGGAATCAAGACCCGCGAATGCCATGTAGCTACCTCGATAGTCCCCAAACTCTGATGCCTAACTCAGCAGCTGCCACCGTGACCAAAAATGCCTGGATCTGCACACAAAGTGCATGGAGTAACGTGAGTACACCAACTCAGTAAGTAATATGTCCAAACTTTGGACTGACGATAGTGATGAACTCAACCGGTATAGAAAAGAAGAAAATAACTGTGCAGAAACGTAGACATGCTCTTAAATAAATTAGGCAATTCAAAACCAGGAAATAAAGCAGATTCGTACAGTGGAAAGAATATAAATCTGATGTCACTACATGCCAATGCACATACTGTAAGTGATGCACCATACGATCAGCCTTAAATGCTCACACTCTCGATATCTCAACCACTCGATACAGTATATGGCTCATATGGCCCACGGAAGATCCATCCCAGAATATATACATCGCTGACCATAGGTCACCCAGTACCAAGGAAAATGGGCTATGTCCAGCCCTGTGGAGAAGATACATCTCCAAGTAACAAGTATTTCAGCCAAGATCCATGTCCAGGGAAGATCCATCCCTCAATAATATCAACCGCGTTCACTGAGGATATGTTACAGACTCCGGAGGGGCTCCTACATCCCAAGCACTATCATAACATCAATATATCTGCGGTGGCGTGTAGCCCGATCCCATATCTATCACTCACAATCTACTCTCGGCTTCACTCAGTCATCAACCTCTCCAGTCTCACTCATGGGCCAAAAATATCATGAAAACTAGCTCGTAACAGCAATACGATGATGCAATAGATAGCAACCGAGACTGGCATATGACATAACATGTATGTATATGACTGAGTAGAATATATCAGTAAAAGGAGTAAAGTGAAAGCAAGAAACGACCACTTTGAGTCTCCACAATACCGACAGTAAGACTAAACATGATATCTAACATGATCGACAACTCAACTACTCTGTCACATAGTGAAAACATGAACAACAACAAGATATAATCACTATACGGGTCCATGGAATCAACCAGGTCAAAATTCTCACGATGCACGTCTACACGCCCGTCACTTGGCATGTACATCACCTCAATACCAACCACATAACACGTAAATTTGGGGTTTTGAACCCTCAAGACCAAGTTTGAAAGCGTTACTTACCTCAAACCGAGCAAATCTCTACTCCGCAATGCCTTTGCCTCTCAATTTGGCCTCCAGTGTCCCGAGTCTAGCCACAAGAAGTACATCACAATTAAAATAGGCTAAAGGGATCAATCCCACAAGAAAACTACTAAATTGGAACCAAAAATCTGAAATCGGCTCAACCCGGCCCATCGGGCCCACGTCTCGAAACCCGACGAAAGTCACAAAACCTGGAAACTCATCCACTCACGAGTCTAACCATACCAAATTTATCAAAATTCAACCTCAATTGACCCTCCAAAACCCGAAAGTTCACTCTCCAATTCCCAAGTCCTAAACCCCTAAATTTCTAACTCAAATCCCTAATTAGGTGATGAAGAAAGCCATAGATTCACGAAATTTAGACCAATCCAGGTTAGCATTACTGTGATGACTCAAAAGGTCATCTTGTGTAAATTTAGCAAAAACTGTGTTTCGAGGCCCCGAAAGCCTCTGTTAATCTCACCTCGATGTGCGTGCACAACCCGAGCGCGTAGTCGGGAAGTCTATATGTGGAAATGTGTTGAACAAATGAATTTATGATAATTAATTAGATAAAGTTGACTTTGGTCAACATTTTTGGTAAACGGACCCGGACCCGTGATTTGACGGTCTCGGAGGGTCCGTAGGAAAATATGGGATCTGGGCGTATGCCCGGAATCGAATTCCGAGGTCCCAAGTCCGAGAAATGAATTTTTAAAGAAAATTGTTTTCTGGAAATAATAAAGACTTTTGAAAATGAACTTTGATGTGAAATCTGTGTTACCGAGCCCGTGTTATGGTATCGGAGCCCGAAACAGGTTCAATATGTGTTATGTGAGTTATCTGTAAAATTTAGTAAGAAACAGAGTTGGTTTGACGTGTTTCGGGTCAAAATCGGAGAATTTAGAAGTTTATGAAGTTTGAGAAAATTCTGTAGATTTTGGAGTTTAATTCATTGTTTTTGATGTTATTTTGATGGTTATATTACTCTAATAAGTTCATAGGATGATTTTGAAGTCGTGCATATATTTGGTTTTGAGCTCCGAGGGCTCGGGTGAGTTTCGGGTAGGTGTCGGGGTGCTAAGCTTAGGAAATTTCTGGTGTTTTAGGCTGTATCTGATGTCCAGTTATTCCTTCTCCGCGATCGCGATGTGCATTTGGGAAGGGGGTCAATTTTCTCTGCGCGATCGCAAAGAGCTGAGTGCGAACGCGGAGCCTTAGGGTTTATCTCTACGCGATCGTACCCCTATGTCCGCGATCGCGTAAGTCTCCTGTGGGGTTAGGGGCTGGGTATCAAATTGTTCTATGCGAACGCATTCTTTCGTTCGCGATCGTGTGGGTCCGCATCCGGTTTATCTGCGATCGCAGCCTTCACAGTGATCGCAGGGCACATGTCGCGATCGCGTAGAGTAATATCGTCCGGTTATTTAAAGTGTCCAAAAACAGAATACCCATTACGGGATTTTCATATTTTCACCATCTCCTTCTTCTCCAAGCCCCATAGCCGAGTTCCAAGCTGCCCATAACCACTTAGGTAAGTGATCTTAATTCTATTTTCTTCCATTTTTTCTTCATCAATCACTAAATTCTAGGCCTAAAAACATGGAATCAAGGGTAGAAATTGAGGGTTTTGGGTAGAGTTAGGGCTTTTGGAAATTTTGGGAATTCAACCTCATTTTGGGGTCGGATTTCAAAATAAATTGTATATTCGGGTTCATGGGGGAATGGGTTATCGGGTTTTGGTCCGAACCTCGAGTTTGGACCAAGCGAGCCCGGGGTCGAATTTTGGTATTTTGGAAGAATTATGGGAATTGTATAAATAGGCTTTGGGATTGAGTTATTGAATTATTATTGATGTTATTAATTCAATTATGTCTCGATATTATCGTTTTGGATTCGGATTTAAGAGGAAAGGCCGTGATTGAGGCTTGACTTGCTTTCTTGGAGCCGAGGTAAGTGTTTGGCCTAACCTTAGCTTGAGGGAATAGGTATAGAGTCATATTTTCTATGTGTAATTCATGTCCAATGTATAGGTGAGGTGACGGGTACCTATATGTTGTGGTCAAGCATGCCCGCGAGTCGATTTTGATGAGTTGTTTAATGTTCTTTGATATTCTCCGTGTTGTGAATTATTGGGAACCTTGAAAGTGGTACCTTGAGGTTACTTCATGACGTAGAAAGTTCTTGATTGTGTGTTCGGTTGAGGATTTACTGTTGATATTACACTTTTGAGTGAAATTGGTTATAGCTGAGTCCCTTGCCGGGATAGTAGAATTTTGTTGATTATTTCTGAATATTTGGAATGTCGTATTGTTAAACTTTCATATCAATTGTTGCTTTTACACTCATCGTGCACGAAGGAACATTCCGTGCTGATTGATTATATTTATGCACGAAGGAACATTCCGTGCCGATTGATTATATTTATGCACGAAGGAACATTTCGTGCCGATTGATTATTATTTATGCGCGAGGGGATATTCCGTGCCGATTGATTATTATTTATGCGCGAGGGGACATTCCGTGCCGATTGATTATTGTTGATGCACGAGGGGACATTCCGTGCCGAGTCATTAATGTTTATGCGCAATGGCACATTCTGTGCTGTGTGATTTGAGGCTATACACGACGGGTCATGCCATGTTTTTCTCCTGTCTATTTTACTTGTTCGGGTTGATATTTCCTGTTTTGCTTTTACATTTCCGTTAGTACTAGATTCTACTGTTTTAGCAATTGTTGCCCCTCTTATCCCCAGCATGTTCTTCCCCGTAACTGTATCCTTGTTTATTTTCTGCTATACTATTGAATTGCACATGTACTATTTGTCGTCGTGTCCTAGCCTCGTCACTACTTCCCCGAGGTTAGGCTCGACACTTACTCAGTACATGGGGTCGGTTGTACTGATGCTACACCTGCACTTCTTTATGTTGTGCAGATTACGCAGCCGGACCCAGTGAACATCGCTAGTGGGAGTGTCCTTCAGTCCATTCCAGACGACACCGAGGTAGTTCCACATGGTGTTCGTGGATCTCGGCGTCCCTGTCTATCTTTCATTCTGTCTTTTATGTGTTTCCCAGACGGATACATCATTTTATTTTCAAACTATTATTTTTAGTCAAATCTTAGACTAGTTAGTGAGGTTGTGACTCCACTTCTAAGTTGTACTTAAAGGGATTTCTGCATTATTAGCTATTGTTATTTAGACTTATGTTAATGCTTCCGCACTTTATCTCTATTATCTAGTCAGTGTTTGTTATTTTCACTTGTTAATAAATCAATTCAGTTAACACGTGGGCTTGCCTAGCGGGTGCAACATTAGGCGCCATCACGGCCTGAAGGTGGGATTTCAGATCGTGACAAGTTGGTATCAGAGAACTAGGTTGCTTAGGTCTCACAACTCACGGACAAACTTGGTAGAGTCTGAGGGATCGCCCCAGAGCCTGCAAAGTTAGGAATAACTTCACTTTTTCTTCTTTCCTGTCGTGCGATTTGAATTCTAAATGCTAATTGAGTTTCGATTCTATTCTCTCGCAGATGGCGAGAACGCGTTCTTCCTCATCTACCGATCTGCATTCTGATTCTCCTGTTGCAGCTCCTACCAGGGGCCGAGGCCAAGTGCGTATTAGAGGCCGAGGCAGGGCTCAACCCAGAGCAGCAGCCCCAGTAGAGGACCCGCAGGTAGACTTTGCTGGTGAGGTTCCTACTCAGACAGTTCCAGTTGGACCAGCTCAGGTCCCAGAGGAGTTCATTGCCACCCTGATGCTTTAGGACGCTCTAGTCCGCTTAGTGGGACTCATAGAGAGTGTGGCTCAGGCCGGTCTTCTTCCTACTGCACCAGCCGTCTCTCAGGCTCGGGGAGGGACCCAGATTCCGGCTACTCGCCCGCCAAAGTAGCTAGATCCTCAGTTCCAAACTCTGGTAACTCAGACGGCCGGAGTAGTTCAGGGGCATTGTGGCCCGACAGTTGAGGGAGAAACTATGTCAGTAGATGCTTTATGGAGATTGGATAGATTCACCAAGTTATTCACTACTACATTTACTAGTTCACCATCAGAGGATCCCCATGATTATTTGGACAACTGTCATAAGGTTCTTCGGAACATGGGCATAGTAGAGTCCAATGGAGTTGATTTTGCTATTCGTCTCTCGGGTTCCGCCAAGACTTGGTGGAGAGACTATTGCTTGACCAGGCCAGATGGGTCTGCACCATTGACTTGGGCTCAGTTCTCCGAGTTATTCGTGGGGAAGTTCCTTCCAGTTACGCAGGGGGAGGATCTTCGGAGGCAGTTTGAGCGCCGCCAGTAGGGATCTATGTCTGTCACTCAGTACGAGACCAGGTTTATCACTCTAGCTCGACATGCTATTATGATACTCCCCACTGATCGTGAGAGAGTGAGGAGGTTTATTGAGGGTTTGGATAAGCCCATCAGGCTTCAGATGGACAAGGAGTCAGGTACTGATATTTCTTTCCAGGATGCGGCCAATGTGGCCAGGAGGATTGAGATGATTATGTCACAGGGTGGTGGTCAGGGGGCTGACAAGAGGCCCCATCACTTCGGTCGATTCAGTGGAGCCTCATCTGGGTGCAGGGATTCTTTAGGCAGAGGTCATCCTCCCAGGCCCTATCAGTCGGCATTTCAGGTAGCTCACAGTGCACCGCCAGCTCCTATTGGTGCACCACCAGCACCTATCAGTGCACCGCTGCTTCAGAGCTTTCAGGGTGGTTATCAGGGTTGACAGGGCCAGTTCCAGAGTCAGCAGCCACATCAGCAGAGGCCTTGTTATTCTTGCGGTGGTTTGGTGCACATTCTAGGTTTAGCCCCCGCAGTTCTGGTGGGTCTCAGTATCAGGTATCCCGTGCCATGGTTCCCGCATCAGGCGCAACCCCACCCCCTCAACCAACTAGGGGTGGAGGTCGGGGTGCCAGAGGTGGAGGTCAGACTCATAGAGGTGGAGGACATGTCACGAGAGGTAGAGGTCAGGCTGCAGTAGGTCGACCCAGAGATGCTCAGGTTGGAGGGGCTCAGCCCCGGTGCTATGCTTTTCCTGCCAGGCCTGATGCTGAGGCTTCTGATGCAGTTATTACATGTATGATTTCAGTTTGCAGCCGAGAGGCTTCGTTGTTATTTGATCCGGGTTCTACATTCTCCTATGTGTATTCATATTTTGCCCCTTATTTGAGTATGCCCCGTGATTCCTTGAGTACTGCTGTACATGTGTCTACACTGATGGGTGATTCTATAGTGGTAGACCGAGTCTACCGTGCTTGCTTAGTAGTTATTGGTAGTATGGAGACTCAGGTTGATCTTTTGCTTCTTGATATGGTTGACTTTGATATTATATTGGGGATGGATTGGTTATCCCCCTATTATGCTATTCTGGACTGTCATTCCAAGACAATGACCTTGGCCTTTCCAGGGTGCCTCGTTTGGAGTGGAGGGGGACTCCTAGTCATTCTTCTGGTAGAGTCATTTCTTATATGAAGGCTCGGCGCATGGTCGAGAAGGGTTGTTTGGCCTATCTGGCCTATGTTCGTGATTCTAGCGCCGAGGTTCCTTCCCTGGAGTCTGTGCCCGTGGTTGATGAGTTTCCA
>ML372673.1:86540-113382 GCA_005239525.1 Nicotiana knightiana | reverse complement strand
GATCAGTTGCAGGATTTGTTGGATAAAGGCTTCATTAGGCCTAGTGTTTCTCCTTGGGGTGCTCCAGTATTGTTTGTCAAGAAGAAAGATGGATCGATGAGGATGTGTATTGACTACCGGCAGTTGAATAAGGTTACTATTAAGAACAAGTATCCTTTGCCGAGGATTGATGATTTATTCGACCAGCTTCAGGGTGCTTCAGTGTTTTCCAAGATTGACTTGAGATCTGGTTACCATCAGCTGAGGATTAGGGCGTCTGATGTCCCTAAGATAGCCTTTCGCACTCGTTATGGGCATTATGAGTTCTTGGTGATGTCATTTGGGCTGACCAATGCCCCCGCTGCTTTCATTGAGTTGATGCACCGAGTGTTCAGGCCTTATTTGACTCATTTGTGATTATTTTCTTTAATGATATTTTGATTTACTCTCGCAGCTGAGAGGAGCATGAGCAACACCTTAGAGTCTTCCTCCAGACTTTGAGGGATAGTCAGTTGTATGCAAAATTTTCCAAGTGTGAGTTCTGGTTGAGTTCAGTTGCATTTCTAGGCCATATGGTATCGTCAAAGGGTGTTCAGGTGGATCCCAAGAAGGTTTCAGCAGTAAGATATTGGCCTAGACCCACCTCAGCTACAGAGATCCGGAGTTTCTTGGGCTTAGCAGGTTATTATCGCCGGTTTGTGGAGCGATTTTCATCCATTGCAGCCCCGATGACCAGGTTGACTCAGAAGATTGCTCAGTTTAGGTGGTCTGATGAGTGTGAGGAGAGCTTTCAGAATCTCAAGACAGCCTTGACCACGGCACCAGTGTTAGTTTTGCCCACAGGTTCAGGATCGTATACCATGTATTGTAATGCTTCACGGGTTGGGCTTGGTGCAGTGTTGATGCAGGATGGCAAGGTTATAGCCTATGCTTCTCGTCAGTTGAAGGTTCATGAGAAGATCTATCCAGTTCATGACTTGGAGTTAGCAGCTATTGTGCATGCATTGAAGATTTGGAGGCATTATTTGTATGGTGTGCCATGTGAGGTGTTCACGGATCATAAGAGCTTACAGTATCTGTTCAAACAGAAGGAGTTGAACATGAGGCATAGGAGATGGTTAGAGTTGCTAAAGGATTATGATATTACCATTCTTTATCATCCGGGGAAGGACAATGTGGTGGCTGATGCTTTGAGCCGGAAGTCAGCCAGTATGGGTAGTCTTGCCTATTTATCCATCGGGGAGCGACCTCTTGCTTTGGATGTTCAGGCTTTAGCTGATTTGTGAGATTGGAGGTTTCTGAGACTGGTAGTGTTTTGGCCCATACCGTGGCCCGTTCTTCATTGTATGACCGTATTTGGGCCAGGCAGTATGATGATCGTCATTTATGTGTTATTAGAGATAGAGTCAGGCACGGAGATGCCAAGCAGGTTACAGTTGATGATGAGGAGTTTTGAGGATGCAAGGTCGGATTTGTGTACCTGAAGTGGATGGTATTCATGAGTTGATATTTCAGGAGGCCCATAGTTCCCGGTATTCTATTCATCCGGGCGCCGCAAAGATGTACCAAGACTTGCGGCAGTACTATTGGTGGCGGAGGATGAAGAGGGATATTGTAGCTTATGTAGCTCGGTGCTTGAACTGTCAGCAGGTTAAGTACGAGCACCAGATACCCGGTGGATTGATGTAGCAGAATTAGCTTCCCGAGTGGAAGTGGGAGAGTATCACCATGGACTTTGTAGTTGGACTCCAACGGACTCAGACGATGTTTGATGCAGTATGGGTCGTTGTGGATAGGTTGACCAAGTCAGCACACTTCATTCCAGTATCAGTTTCGTATTCAACAGAGAAGTTGGCAAGGATCTATATTGGAGAGATTGTTAGACTGCATGGTGTGCCCATATCCATTATATTTGACCGAGGTACTCAGTTTACCTCCCATTTCTGGAGAGTATTTCAGTGAGTGTTGGGCACCCAGATTGATTTGAGCACCACATTTCATCCTCAGATGGACAGACAGTCCGAGCGTACTATTCAGATTTTGGAGGATATGTTGCGAGCTTATGTTATTGACTTTAGAGGTTCATGGGACCAGTTCTTGCCTTTAGCTGAGTTTGCCTACAACAACAGCTATCAGTCGAGCATTCAGATGGCTCCGTATGAGGCGTTGTATGGTAGACGGTGTCGGTCTCTATTCGGATGGTTTGAACCGGGAGAGGCTAGATTGTTGGGTTCTGAGTTAGTCCAGGATGCCGTGCACAAGGTAAATATCATTCAGGATAGACTTCGTACAACTCAGTCCAGGCAGAAGAGTTACGCGGATCACAGAGTTCGAGATTTGGCATTTATGATAGGCGACCGGGTATTTCTTCGGGTGTCGCCCATGAAGGGCGTGATGAGATTCGGAAAGAAGGGCAAGTTGAGCCCTAGGTACATTGGTCCATTTGAGATTCTGGACAAGGTAGGAGAGGTGGCCTATAGACTTGCCTTGCCACCTAGTTTGTCAGTCGTGCATCCGGTATTTCACGTGTCTATGCTCCAGAGGTATATTGCGGATCCATCTCATGTACTTGACTTTAGTGGTGTCCAGTTGGACAAGGATTTGTCTTATGAGAAGGAGCCAGTAGCCATATTAGACCGGCAGGTGCGACAGTTGAGATCGAAGAGTTATCCTTCAATTCGTGTTCAGTGGAGGGGTCAGCCTGTTGAGGCAGCTACTTGGGAGTCCGATCCCGATATGCGGAGCCGATATCCCCACATTTTCCCCGATTCAGGTAGTTTTCTATGTCCGTTTGAGGATGAACGATTGTTTTAGAGGTGGAGATTGTGATGACCCAAAAGGTCATCTTGTGTAAATTTAGCAAAAACTGTGTTCCGAGGCCCCGAAAGCCTCCATTAATCTCATCTCGATGTGCGTGCACAACCCGAGCGCATAGCCGGGAAGTCTATATGTGGAAATGTGTTGAACAAATGAATTTATGGTAAGTAATTGGATAAATTTGACTTTGGTCAACATTTTTGGTAAACGGACCCGGACCCGTGATTTGACGGTCTCGGAGGGTCCGTAGGAAAATATGGGATCTGGGCGTATGCTCAGAACCAAATTCCGAGGTCCCAAGTCTGAGAAATGAGTTTTTAAAGAAAATTATTTTCTAGAAATAATAAAGACTTTTGAAAATGAACTTTGATGTGAAATCTGTGTTACCGAGCCCGTGTTATGGTACTGGAGCCCAGAACAGGTTCAATATGTGTTATGTGAGTTATCTGTAAAATTTGGTAAGAAATGGACTTGGTTTGACGTGTTTTGGATAAAAATTGGAGAATTTAGAAGTTTATGAAGTTTGAGAAAATTCTATAGATTTTGGAGTTTAATTCATTGTTTTTGATGTTATTTTGATGGTTATATTACTCTAATAAGTTCGTATGATGATTTTGAAGTCGTGTGTATATTTGGTTTTGAGCCCCGAGGGCTCGGGTGAGTTTCGGGTAGGTGTCGGGGTGCTAAGCTTAGGAAATTTCTGGTGTTTTAAGTTGTATCTGGTGTCCAGTTATTCCTTCTCCGCGATCGCGGCGTATTGCACGCGATCACGATGTGCATTTTGGGAAGGGGGTCAATTTGCTCTGCGTGATCGCAAAGAGCTGAGTGCGAATGCGGAGCCTTAGGGTTTAGCTCTACACGATTGCACCCCTATGTCTGCGATCGCTTAAGTCTCCTGTGGGGTTGGGGGCTGGGTAGCAAATTGTTCTATGCGAACGCATTCTTTCGTTCGCGATCGTCTGGGTCCGCATCCGGTTCTCTGCGATCGCAGCCTTAACTTCGCGATCGCGTAAGTCTAAGGCCAGAACTCTCCGCGATCAAAGGGCATATGTCGCGATCGCGTAGAGTAATATCGCCCAGTTATTTAAAGCGTCCAAAAACAGAATACCCATTACGGGATTTTCATATTTTCACCATTTCCTTCTTCTCCAAGCCCCATAGCCGAGTTCCAAGCTGCCCATAACCACTTAGGTAAGTGATCTTAATTCTATNATTGGGGGTTTTGGGTAGAGTTAGGGCTTTTGGAAATTTTGGGAATTCAACCTCATTTTGGGGTCGGATTTCAAAACAAATTGTATATTCGGGTTCATGGGGGAATGGGTTATCGGGTTTTGATCCGAACCTCGAGTTTGGACCAAGCAGGCCCGTGGTCGAATTTTGGTATTTTGGAAGAATTATGGGAATTGTATAAATAGGCTTTGGGATTGAGTTATTGAATTATTATTGATGTTATTAAGTCAATTATGTCTAGATATTATCGTTTCAGAGTCGGATTCAAGAGGAAAGGCCGTGATTGAGGCTTGACTTGCATTCTTGGAGCCGAGGTAAGTGTTTGGCCTAACCTTAGCTTGAGGGAATAGGTATAAAGTCATATTTTCTATGTGTAATTCATGTCCTATGTATAGGTGAGGTGACAGGTACCTATATGTTGTGGTCAAGCATGCCCGTGAGTTGATTTTGATGAGTTGTATAATGTTCTTTNTTTTACTATTGACATTGTACCTCTGAGTGAGATTGGTTATAGCTGAGTCCCTTGCCGGGACAGTAGAATTTTGTTGATTATTTCTGAACATTTGGAATGTCGTATTGTTAAAATTTCATATCAATTGTTTCTTTTACACTCATCTTGCACGAAGGAACATTCTGTGCCGATTGATTATATTTATGCACGAAGGAACATTCCGTGCCGATTGATTATANAGGGGACATTCCGTGCCGATTGATTATTATTTATGCGCGAGGGGACATTCCGTGCCGATTGATTATTATTGATGCATGAGGGGACATTCCATGCCGGGTCATTATTGTTTATGCGCGAGGGGACATTGCGTGCTGTGTGATTTGTGGCCTTACACGAGGGGTCATGCCGTGCTTTCTCTTGTCTATTTTACTTGTTCGGGTTGATATTTCCTGTTTTGCTTCTACATTTCCGTTAGTACTTGATTCTACTATTTTAGCAATTGTTGCCCCTCTTATCCCCAGCATGTTCTTCCCCGTAACTATATCCTTGTTTATTTTCTACTATGCTATTGAACTGCACAGGTACTATTTGTCGTCGTGTCCTAGCCTCGTCACTACTTCGCCGAGGTTAGGCTCGACCCTTACTCAGTACATGGGGTAGGTTGTACTGATGCTACACCTGCACTTCTTTATGTTGTGCAGATTACGCAACCGGACCCAGTGGACATCGCTAGTGGGAGTGTCCTTCAGTCCATTCCAGACGACACCGAGGTAGTTCCGCATGGCGTTCGTGGATATCGGCGTCCCTATCTATCTTTCATTCTGTCTTTTATGTGTTTCCCAGACAGATACATCATTTTAATTTCAAACTGTTGTTTTTAGTCAAATCTTAGACTAGTTCGTGAGGTTGTGACTCCACTTCTGGGTTGTACTTAAAGGGATTTTTGCGTTATTAGCCATTGTTATTTAGACTTATGTTAATGCTTCCACACTTTATCTCTATTATCTAGTCAGTGTTTGTTATTTTCACTTGTTAATAAATCAATTCAGTTAACATGTGGGCTTGCCTAGCGGGTGCAATGTTAGGCTCCATCATGGCCTGAAGGTGGGATTTCGGGTCGTGACAATTACTTATCCCAACGTTTTCCTTGAAATCCTCGAAAAATCGCCTCTCTCCCGAGCTTCTCAAGTCCAAAATTGAAAATGAAAGTCCAACCCTCGAGCTGAGGTTTTTCTTCCTAGAAATATCGCACTTGCGGTCCTTTTGTTGCTTCTGCGATGCCGCACCTGCGAAATTTCCATTGCAGGTGAGGATCTCACTAAATCCACCAGATTCCGCATCAGCGGTCACATACTCACACTTGCAGGCCTTGCCCGCTTCTGCGGTTCTTCCCACTCAGGCCTACTTCGCATCGACGACTCCCCTTCCGCATCTGCGGTTACGTAGATGCACTCCTACTCTCGCACCTACGCTTCTAGTACACCTAGCCTACACTACATCTGCGACCTCCTCTTCGCTTCTGCGGGGCCGCACCTGCGGACTCCTCACCGCAGGTGCGAAACACCAGACACCAGAAAAACCAGCTATGCTTAAGTCCAAAATTTCTTTTTGATGGGCATCTGAAACACCCCCGAGGCCGTCGGAACCTCAACCAAGCCTACCAACAAGACATATAACTCCATGCGAACTTAGTCGAACCTTCGAATCACTCAGAACAACCTCAAAACACCAAATTACACCTGGGTTCAAGCCTAAAGAACTTCTAAACTTCTGAATTTCACAAACGACGCCGAAACCTACCAAACCACATCTAATTGACCTCAAATTATACACACAAGTCAAAAATGACACCACGAACCTACTCTAACTGTAGGAAATCCATTCCGACCACGATATCAAAATTTCCACTACCTTCCAAAATTGCCATAATTCCAACTTTCGCCAATTCAAGCCTAATTCCACTACAAATCTCCAAATCATATTCCGGTCGTGCTCCTAAGTCCAAAATCACCTAACGGAGCTAACAGAACCATAAAAATTCAATTCCGAGTTCGTTTACACACAAGTCGACCTCCAGTCGACTTTTCCAACTTAAGCTTCCAATTAAGAGACTAAGTGTCTCAATTCACTCCGAAACCACTCCGGACCTGCACCAACCAACCCGGTAAGACATAATACAATTGTGAAGCACAAAAGAAGTAGAAATGGGGGAAACGGGGCTATAACTTTTGAAACGGCCGACTGAGTCGTTACATCCTCCCCCTATTAAACAAACGTTCATCCTTGAACGAGTCTAGAAACATACCTGGAGTCTCAAACAAGTGTGGATATCTGCTTTGCATATCCCGCTCGGTCTCCCAAGTGGCCTCCTCCACAGGCTGACCTCTCTAGTGCACCTTTACTGAAGTTATATCCTTTGACCTCAACTTTCGAACCTACCGCTCCAAAATGGCCACCGACTCCACATCATAAGTCATATCACCATCCAACTGAACCGTGCTAAAATCCAAAATATGGGATGGATCGCCGATATACTTCCAGAGCATAGAAACATGAAACACCGGATGCACATTCGACAAGCTAGGTGGCAAGACAAGCTTGTAAGCCACCTCCCCTCAATGAACCGAGGGCTCAACTTGCCCCTCTTCCCAAACATTATAACACCCTTAATGGGTGATACCTTTCACAGAACCTTCTCCCCGACCATGAAAGACACATCACATACCTTCTTGTCAGCATAGTTCTTTGCCTAGACTGCGTCGTGCGAAGCCGCTCCTGAATCAATCTCACCTTGTCTAAAGCATCCTGGACCAAGTCTATACCCAAGATCCTAGACTCACCTGGCTCAAACCAACCCACCGAAGATCTACACCGCCTCCCATATAAAGCCTCGTATGGAGCTATCTGAATGCTCGATTGATAAATATTGTTATATGAAAACTCCACGAGCGGTAGAAACTGGTCCCATGAACCCCCAAAATCAATGACATAAGCGCGTAACATGTCCTCCTACATCTGGATAGTGCGCTCAGACTGTCCGTCTGTCTGCGAGTGAAAGGTTGTTCTCAACTCAACCTGAGTTCCTAACTCTCGCTACACGACCCTCCAAAAAATTGTGATGTAAACTGTGTGCCTCTATCTGAAATGATGGAAACTGGGACACCATGAAGGCGAACAATCTCTCAGATGTAAATCTCAACCAACCGCTATGAAGAGCAAGTAGTACCAACTGGAATGAAGTGCGCGGACTTGGTCAGTCGATCCACATTCACCCAAATAGCATCGAACTTCCTCGAAGCCCGTGGGAGCCCAACTACGAAATCCATGGTGATCCCCTCCCACTTCTGCTCTAAGATCTCTAACCTCTAAAGCAAGCCACCCGGTCTCTGATGCTCATACTTAACCTGCTGACGGTTGAGACACCAGCCACAAACCTAACTATATCGTTTTTCGTCCTCCTCCACCAATAGTGTTGTCTCAAATCCTGGTACATCTTCACGACACCCAGATGGATGGAGTACCGCGATCTATGGGCCTCCTCAAGAATAAACTCTTGTAGCCCATCTACATTGGGCACACATATCCGACCTTGCATCCTCAACACCCCGTCATCACCAATGGTCACATCCTATCATCAACTCATTGAATCCTATTCTAGAGGACGAGCAGGTAAGGGTCATCATACTGACGCTCCTTGATACGATCATAAAGGGAATATCTAAAGACCACACAAGCCAATACTCGACTCGGCTCAGAAATATCTAACCTGACAAACTGGCTAGCTAAGGACCGAACATCCAATGATAATGGTCTCTCTACTGCTGGAAGATACGCTAAGCTTCCCAAACTCTCTGTCCGGTGACTTAAGGCATCGGCCATCACATTGGCCTTCCCGGGGTGGTACAGAATAGTGATATCATAGTCCTTAAGAAGCTCCAACCACCTCCGCTGATGCAAGTTAAGATCCTTCTGCTTGAAAAGATGCTGCAAACTCCTGTGATCAATGAAGATCTCATAATGAAACCCGTACAAATAGTTCCGTCAAATCTTCAAGGCGTGAAAAATAGATGTTAAATCAATATCATGGACAAGATAGTTCTTCTCATGAGTCTTCCACTGGCGTGATTCATAAGCAATCACTCTACCCTCCTGCATCAGAACATATCCAATACCTATCTGTGAGGCATCACAATATACTGTGTAAGAACAATAAAACTGATGGCAGAACTAGAACTGGAGCCGTGGTCAAAGCAGTCTTGAGCTTCTAAAATCTCTCCTCGCACTCATCTGACCACCCGAATGGAGAACCCTTTTGGGTCAATTTGGTCAAGGGCGACGCAATAGATTAGAAACCCTCCACAAAATGATGACAATAGCCCGCCGAACCAAGAAAGCTCCTAATCTCCGTGGCTGAGGACGGTCTGGGCCAACTCTGTACCGGCTCTATCTTCTTCGGATCCACCTGAATACCCTCACTGGACACCACATGACCCAAGAGCACCACTGAATCGAGCCAAAACTCACACTTGGAGAACTTTGCATGAAGCTTATCCTCCCTTAATCTCTGTAACACAATCCTCAGATGCTGGGCATGCTCCTCTTGGATACGAGAGTACACCAGGGTGTCACCAATGAATACAATAATGAATGAAGCCAAATAAAGCTGAAATACACTGTTCATCAAATGCATGAACGCTGCTGGGGCATTGGTCAGCCCAAAAGACATCACAAGGAACTCATAATGGCCATATCGGGTCCTGAAAGCCGTCTTAAGAATGTCCGAATCCCAAATCTTCAGCTAGTGATACCCTGACCTCAAATCAATCTTGGAGAACACCCTCGCTCCCTGAAGCTGGTTAATTAGATCATCAATACGTGGCAAAGGTGTGATGACCCAAAAGGCCATCTTGTGTAATTTAGCAAAAACTGTGTTCCGAGGCCCCGAAAGCCTCCGTTAATCTCACCTCGATGTGCGTGTATAGCCCGAGCGCGTAGCTGGGAAGTCTTTATGTGGAAAATGTGTTGAACTGTTGAATTTATGATAATTAATGGAATAAAGTTGACTTTGGTCAACATTTTTGGTAAACGGACCCAGACCGGGACCTGGACCCGGACCCGTGATTTGACGGTCCCGGAGGGTCCGTAGGAAATTATGAGATCTGGGCGCATGCTCGGAATCGAATTCTGAAGTCCCAAGCCCGAGAAATGAATTTTTAAAGAAAATTATTTTCTGAAAATAAGAAAGACTTTTAAAAATGAACTTTGATGTGAAATCTGGATTACCGGGCTCGTATTATGGTTCCGATGCCCAGAACAAGTTCAATATGTGTTATGTGAGTTATCTGTAAAATTTGGAAAGAAACAGACTTGGTTTGACATGTTTCGGATCAAAATTGGAGAATTAAGAAGTTTATGAAGTTTGAGAAAATTCTATAGATTTTTGAGTTTAATTCATTGTTTTTGATTTTATATTAGTGGTTTAACTACTCGAATAAGTTCGTAGGATGANGGGGGGGGGGGGGGTTCCGGGATGTTATAGTTGAAAAAAATCAGTGTTGGTGCACCAGTTCTGGTGTGCCCGCACCTGCGAGCCTTGGGCCGAAGGTGCGAGACTGCAGGTGCGGATAAGTAGCCGCAAGTGCGGTCCATCCCCATTCAGTCCAATTCCGCAGGTGCGGCCCTCAGTGGCTTAGCCCATTTCCGCAGGTGTGATTGATTTTCCGCACCTGCAAAATCGCAGGTGCGACCTATGCACAACAGGTGCTAGGGTCGGGCAGTGTTTAAGTTTACTGTTCATCCGATTCTTCTTCATTTTTTCTTCACCAAAAAGGGACCAAGGGAGATATTCTCTAGAGAGTTTCTTCTCAAATCATAGGTAAGTAACCCCTAACTAGTTTCTTTCAACTTCTTAGTGATTTCATCAACTTTTATCAAGAATTCTAGGGCTTTAATGGTAGAAAATTGGGGATTTGGGTAGAGTTAGGGCTTTTGAAATTTTTGGGGAGTTTAACCTCGTTTAGGGGTCGGAATTCAAAACAAATTATATATTCGGGTTCGTGGGGGAATGGGTGATCGGGTTTTGGCCCGAACCTCGAATTTGGACCAAGTGGTCCCGGGGTCAAATTTTGGTATTTTTGGAAGAATGATGGGAAATGCATATTTAGGCTTTGGGATTGAATTGTTGAGTCATTATTGATATTGTTGAGTCGATTATGTCTAGATACTATCGTTTCGGAGTTGGATTCGAGAGGAAAAGGAGTGCTAGAGACTTGATTGGATTCTTGGAATCGAGGTAAGTGTTTGGCCTAACCCTAGCTTGAGGGAATAGGTGTTGAGTCATATGTGCTACGTGTTATTATCATGTTCAATGTATAGGTGAGGTGACGAGTACCTATACCTTGTTTTCAAGCATGCCCGTGAGTCATATCTTATGGTATATGTGTTTTTCTTTGATATCCACTGTATTATGAAGTAGCTTCTATTTTGGAGATTATTCAATTGTTGGAAATACTGGGTTGTGAACAATGTCGATTAGTTGTTCGGTTGAGGATTATTTTGGTTATGTTGTACGTTCAGTGAGATTGGTTATAGATGATTCCCTTGCCGGGACGGTGATATTTCTGTTATTGTTCCCTTGCCGGGACGGTGATATTTCTGTTATTGTTCCCTTGCCGGGATGTTGTGAATTATGGTTTAATTGTGGTTTTTTCCTTGCCAAATTGTTGTTCTGGTTATTGTTGGGTGAGGAAGAGTGTAAAGCACGAAGGTTGATTCCGTGCCATGATTTATATTTAAAAGCACAAAGGTCAATGCCATGCCGATATTGTGATTTTAAAAGCACAAAGGGTGATGCCGTGCCATGATATGAGAGATAATGCATGAAGGATAATGTCGTGCCATGATATTGTGAGGTAAAAGCATGAAGGGTGATTCCGTGCACTTGTTTTGGTGAGAATGAGAGTAAAGCACGAAGAGTGATGCCGTGCACTTGTTTTGGTGAGAATGAGAGTAAAGCACGAAGGGTGATGCCGTGCACTTGTTTTGGCAAGAATGAGAGTAAAGCACGAAGGGTGATGCCGTGCACTTGTTTGTTCTCTGTTGTTATTCTGATACTAGACGGTTGCCATGTTCTGTTACTCAATAAGTGTTTTTCCCCTTTGTACCCTGGCATGTTCTTCCCATATTTGTACTTAACTGTTTACTTCCTGCCATTATTTCTATTATATATTATTGAATTGCACAGGTGTTTATTATTGGTCGTGTCCTAGCCTCGTCACTACTTCGCCGAGGTTAGGCTCGACACTTACTCAGTACATGGGGTCGGTTGCACTGATGCTACACCTGCACTTCTTTATGTTGTGCAAATTACAGTACCGGACCCGATAGACAGTGATCGAGGGAGTGTCCTTCAGTCCACAGGCGACACTGAGGTAGTCCTGCAGGTGTCCGCAGGACTTGGCGTCACCTCCTCTCTCATTCCTTTTTATTTCTGTCTTCTCTTGTACTTCCGAGACAGTTGTATTGTTTTGTTCAAACTTTGTTTTTAGCAAAAAATCTTAGGCTGTTCGTGAATTTGTGACACCAGTCTTGGGGGTATGTTTAAGAAAATTTTTGTAAGAATTATTATTTAAGATGTTGAATTTCTTACCTTCCGCTTTCTCATGTCCATTTTTTCTTACATGTCACTTTTAAATATGCTAAACAACAAAGGAATAATTCGGAATAACTAGTAATGTTGGCTTGTCTAGCGAGTTCAATGTTAGACGCCATCACGGCCTGAAGGTGGGATTTCGGGTCGTGACAAGGGTACTTGTTCTTGACTGTGACCTTGTTCAACTGCCTGTAATCAATGCACATTATCATAGATCCATCCTTCTTCTTCACAAATAGAACCGGTGCACCCCAAGGTGACATACTAGGATGACTAAACCCCTTATTAAGGAGTTCCTGAAGATGTTCCTTCAACTCCTTCAACTCCGTCGGTGCCATACGATATGATGGAATAGAAATGGTCTGAGTGCCCGACACCAAATCAATATCGAAGTCAATATCCCTGTCAAGCGGCATGCCCGACAGGTCTGCAGGAAACAGATACGAAAAATCACGCACCACCAGAATAGAATCAATGGCAGGAGTCTCTGCACTAACATCCCTCACAAAAGCCAAATAGGATGGACAACCCTTATCAACCATTCGCTGAGCCTTCAAGTATGAAATCACTCTACTAGGTACATAGACTATAGAACCGCTCCACTCAACCCTCGGAAACCCTGGCATCGCCAACGTCACGACCTTAGCATGATAATCTAGAGCATCATGACATGGAGAAAACCAATCCATACCCAGTATCACATCAAACAGCCATACTAAGCAGCAAAAGATCCACTCTAGTCTCCAGACTCTCAATAGTCACCACACATGATCGATATATGTGGTCCACAATAATAGTATCGTCCACAGGAGTAGATACATGAACATATGAAACTAAAGACTCACGGGGCATATCGAGAAAATGATCGAAATATGAGGAAACATATGAATAAGTGGAACCAAGGTCAAACAATACAGAGGCATCTCTGTGGCAAATTAAGACAATACCTGTAATCACAACATCTGAAGCAATGACATCTGGTTTGGCAATGAGGGAATAGAAACGGGCCTGGCCGCCCCTTGATCGGCCTCCCCCTCTCGAGCGACCCCTAGCTGACTGAGCTCCACCCCTAGTTGGCTGGGCAAGTGATGAAGCAACTGGTGCTGGAGTCGCAGGCTGACTCCTCTACGGAGATGAACCTCTTGAAAGGAGGGGACAATACCTCTTAATATGACCCAAATCTCCACACTCAAAGGAACCTCACCCTGCAAATGGCAGTGGGGACAGAAGGGAACCCCGAGCACCGAAATAACTGCTAAAAGGTCCTGACGCAGATAAATCCTGAGTTGATGGTGCATGAGACGAACTCTGAGCTAGTAGTGCACTGAATAATGACTAGCCCTGCTGATAAGTGTGTGACCCATGACCGGATGATGCACCACGGTGAACTGGGTGAGCCATCTAAGCATGTCTGAAAGAACGACCTCTACCGTGCTGGAACTGACCCCCAGAAGGAGCACCACTAAATCCACCCTGTCCACGAGGCCTCTGGCCTCTTTCTCAACCCTCTCCTGACTGCGAACCATCTCAATCTTACGAGCAATGTCGACAACCTCATCAAAAGTAGCACCAGACACTCTCTCTCTGGTCATAAGCAATCGCAGCTGAAAACTGAGGCCATATATAAACCTCCTAACCCTCTCCCTGCATGTGGGAACCTACCAGATAGCATGGTGGGAAAACTCCGAGAATCGCATCTCATACTGCGTCACAAACATATCACCATGATGAAGCTGCTCAAACTATCTACACAGCTCCTCTCGGCGGGCGTGAGGCACGAACTTCTATAGAAAGATAATGGAGAACTGCTGTCAGGTTAGGGGTGCTGCGCTGACCGACCTACACCTCTCGTAAGACTCCCACCAACTGAATGTAGCCCCAGAGAACTGAAAATTAGTGAACGAGACCCCACTGGTCTCCAAAATACCTGTTGTACGGAGTATCCTCTGACACATGTCCAAGAAACACTGTGCATCCTCTCCCTCTACACCACCGAAAGATGGAGGCTGGAGTCTTCCAAACCTCTCCAATCTACGCTACTCATCCTCAGGCATAGCAGGAACCACATAGTTCTGAGCAGCTGTAACCGGCTGGGCTGGTGGTGCCCCCGGTGTCTGGAGTTCCTGTACCACCTGCTCAGGTGTGCGGGCGGCGGGAGTCTGAGTGCCTCCTCCGGCTTAAGAAGTGGCTACTGCTATTGAAACTGAGACCGCCTGAGCAAGGCCTGTGCACACGGTCACAATCTGAGCTAAGGCCTCCTGAAGGCCAGGAATCATGATGGGCACATGTGGTGCCTGAGCTGGTCCCGCTGGTGCATCCACAACTGGGACCTGGTCCTGATCTGGGGCAACTGGCGGATATGCAAGTACTGCCCCAGCTGCAGTGCGAGCCACACCTCTGCCCCTACCGCAACCTACACCCGACCTCGGCCTCTTGCGGCCCTGGCTGGTGGTACTGGTGGCTGGTCCTCCTGCCCGGTGGTACGAGTCCCCACCATCTGTGAGAGAATGAAACAACAGATGTTTACTTACCAGAATCAACAAATTCGCACAATAAGAATTCAAGAATGTGGAATTTTCCTAAGGGTTCTGCAGCCTCTTCAAGATAAGTACAGACATCTCCGTACTGATCATCAAGACTCTACCAAACCCGCTCATGACTCGTGAGACCTATGTAACCTAGCTCTGATACCAACTTGTCACGATCCAAAAATGACCATCGTGATGGTGTCTATCGTAGACTAGGAAAGCCTCAGTTCAACATTTCCCAATACAGTAAAAACACCTTTTGAAATAACAACGGAGAAATTTAACATTTAAATAAAAAGCCTTTTGAAAACATAATTATCCAAAACACGATACAACCATCCCAAAAATCGGGGCGTCACTGAGTATATGAGCGTCTAAAAATCGGAACATAGTCCACAACAGTATCCAGAGAAATAAACTGAGAATACAGATAAACTAAGGAAGGGAAATCAAGACCCGGGAATGCCATGCAGCTACCTCGATAGTCGCCAAACTCTGATGCCTAAATCAGCAGCCGCCGCCGTGACCATAAATGCCTGGATCTACACACAAGGTGCATGGATTAACGTGAGTACATCAACTCGGTAAGTAATATGTCCAAACTTTGGACTGAAGATAGTGATGAACTCAACCGGTACAGATAAGAAGAAAATAACTGTGTAGAAACGTAGACATGCTCTTAAATCAATTAGGCAATTCAAAACCGGGAAATAAAGCAGATTCGTATAGTGTAAGGAATATAACTCTGCTGTCACTACATGCCAATGCACATACTGGAAGTGATGCACCATACTGTCAGCCTCAAATGCTCACACTCTCGATATCTCAACCACTCGATACTGTATATGGCTCATACGGTCCATGGAAGATCCATCCCGAAATATATACAACACTGATCATAGGCCACCCAGTACCAAGGAAAAGGGGCCATGTCCAGGCCTGTGGAGAAGATCCATCTCCAAGTAACAAGTACTTTGGACAAAATCCATGTCCAGGGAAGATCCATCTCTCAATAATATCAACCGCACTCACTAGGAGTGTGTTACAAACTCCGGAGAGGCTCCTACAGCCCAAGCGCTATCATAAAATTAATATATCTGCTATGGAGTGCAGCCCGATCCCATATCTGTCACTCACAATCGGCTCTCGGCCTCACTCAGTCATCAACCTCTCCAGTCTCACTCATGGGCCCAAAATATCATGAAAACTAGTCCGAAACAGCAATACGATGATGCAATAGATAGCAACTGAGACTGGTATATGACATAGCATGCATGTATATGACTGAGTACAAGATATCAGTAAAAGGAGTAAAGTGACAACAAGAAACGACCACTTTAGGTCTCCACAATAGCGACAATAAGCCTAAACATGATATCTTACATGATCGACAACTTAACTACTCTGTCACATAGTGAAAACACGAACAACAACAAGATAGAATCACTATACGGTGCCATGGAACAAACCAGATCACAATTCTCACGGGGCACGCCTGCACGCCCGTCACTTGGCATGTGCATCACCTCAATACCAACCACATAACACGTAAATTTGGGGTTTCGAACCCTCAGAACCAAGTTTGAAAGCGTTACTTACCTCAAACCGAGAAAATCTCTACTCCGCAATGCCTTTGCCTCTCAATTCGGCCTCCAAACGTCCCGAATCTAGCCACAAGCAGTACAACACAATTAAAATAAGCTAAAGGGATCAATCCCACAAGAAAACTACTAAATTAGAACCAAAAATCCAAAATCGGCCCAATCGGCCCCTAGGCCCACGTCTCGAAACCCGATGAAAGTCACAAAAACCGGAAGCCCATCCACTCACGAGCGTAACCATACCAAATTTATCGAAATCCGACCTTAATTTCCCCTCCAAAACCCCAAAGTTCACTCTCCAATTCCCAAGCCCTAAACCCCCAAATTTCCAACTCAAATCCCTAATTAGGTGATAAGTTACTTACCCCAACGTTTTCCTTGAAAATATTCAAAACATCGCCTCTCTCCCGAGCTTCTCAAGTCCAAAATCGAAAATGAAAATCTAACCCTCGAGCTGAGGTTTTTCTGCCCAGAAATACTGCACCTGGAGTCCTTTTGTCGCTTCTGCGACGCCGCACCTGCGGAATTTCTATCGTAGGTGAGAATTGCACTTAAGCCCCCAGATTCCGCATCTGCGGTCACCTACTAACACCTGGGGTGCGCACATGCGGGCCCTTCCCGCTTTTGCGATTCTTCCCACTCAGGCCTACTCCGCATCTGTGACTCCCCTTCTGCATTTGCGGATGCACTCCTACCCTCGCACCTACGCTTCCAGTCCACCCAGCCTACACCGTATCTACGACCTCCTCTTTGCTTCTATGGGACCGCACCTGCGGACTCCCCACCGCAGGTGCGAAACACCAGACACCAGAAAAACCAGCTATGCTTAAGTCCAAAATTTCCTTCCAATGGGCATCCGAATCACCTCCGAGGCCCCCGGGACCTCATCCAAACCTATCAACATGACTTATAACTCCATGTGAACTTAGTAAAACCTTCGAATCACTCAATAAAACCTCCAAAAACCAAATTACACCCCGATTCAAGTCTAAAGAACTTCGAAACTTCCGAATTCCACAAACGACGCCGAAACCTACCAAACCACGTCCGATTGACCTCAAATTTTACACACAAGTCAAAAATGACACCATGCACCTACTCCAACTTTCGGAAACCCATTCCGACCCCGATATCAAAATTTCCACTGCCGTCCAAAATCGCCAAAATTTCAACTTTTGCCAATTCAAGCCTAATTCCACTATGGACCTCCAAATCATATTCCGGACGTGCTCCTAAGTCCAAAATCACCTAACGAAGATAACGGAACCATAAAAATTTAAATTCGAGGTCGTTTACACACAAGTCAACATCCGATCGACTTTTCCAACTTAAGCTTCCAATTAAGAGACTAAGTGTCTCAATTCACTCCGAAACCACTCCGGACCCGAACCAAACAACCCCGTAAGACATAATACAGTTGTAAAGCATAAAAGAAGTAGAAATAGGGGAAACAGGGTATAAATCTCGAAACGATCGGCCGGGTCGTTACATGAACCATTGGTAGTACTTGAACCTCCCAAAGCATTAAGTTTTCACCAAACGGTTCATTAATATCCAATATACCTCTAGTACTTCGAGCAATTATTTCGATAGTTTGACACTTAGCCATAAGCTCTTCATCCCATATTATCAATTTTTCTTTCCTTATAAAGTAAGCACTATTGCTCTTCTTTGATATATTTGTGATGGTTATTTAAGTTTTTGAAGAGGTATATCAAATTTAAAGTGAGCGGCATCACAATAAAATTGTTGTTTGTACACCACTTGCTATTATTGCTAACAATGTCATGCCTCTTGATATGATATTTGCAAGTAATGCTGGACATAGAATCTACAAAGAATAATCCCGTTATACCAAAGTCAAACTCTTTATAATATAGTCTTGAAAACTTGTTCTTGTTTAGGACTTAGCTTTGATTGTGCTTACTCTGACACTTGTATGACATTTTGATTCTTAATAATATACAAACATTTTTATTTTGTGTTCTAATGCTCTTTTTATGGAATAAAGTTTTGTACCCTAAGATTTTGTTTTTAACTTGAATTTGAATATTACTCATATGATGAATTTAAAAAATAACCGAATTGGATTCTCTTGCTAAATAATTAATTAAAAAAATTTAATTATTTGGTTTTAACATAAAAAATAATTTACTCTATGTTGATTCAGATCTTAATATTAGTTCATCTCTTATTTCGAATATTTAATCTTAATTATAATATTATCCAGCATAAATTTTATTTTCAGAGTAAAAGATTGATATGACATTTCACTTTTAGATCTTTATGTTGTAGAATCATTAGTGTTATTGACTCTTACCTACCACTTTTTTCTCTTTCTCACACATTTATATTCTTAAATATTTTCTTAGTTGTTGTTTAATAATTGGGTGTTTTGTCAATATTACAAGAAAAATTGACATAAAAAACTATTTGAGTAGAAAATAGTTCAAATATAATATAAAAATCTATTATCGTGGGGGTATTTTTTTCTCGATTTCAACTCTTTATCCAGTCCATTTAATATTATTTTTATTTTTTCTTTGTATTGGACATTATGGAGTGGTAATGTAATGCCAATACAGAGAATTCTTATAAAATTAATTTTAATAAACCTTCCTACGTATTTTTAATAATAATTTAATAGACAAAATTTTATTAATTTTATAATTTTAAATATTAAAAATTAGCATAGAAGGTATTGTAGTCCAAAAAATAAGTTATTGCAGTTATATCCTTTCCCTATGAGTTCTTCCTTTTAATATTTTAGGGCTATTTTGATTATTAATATTGTATTTATGCTTTTATAATAATATAGACTCTCATTTTTCTAAATGGATTTGGACAATATACTACATTCTGAAATTATATGAGTAACATGATATTATAGTACTATATTGGTAAAAAAGATTTTCACACGTATGATAATTCCCGATGACTCAGCCAGCTACGTGGATCAAGGAAAACATGTCAGCTAGACATGATTCAATAAAGACGTGCGAAGCAAAGAGGCACGACTCAATAAACCTACGGGGAAATCAGCTACGAGAAACTCACCTGATTGAGACAAAGAAGAGACACAGTCAGAATGAATCCAGACAGAGCTACGGGCAGATTCAGAGATCCTCAATTAATGACTCACACGTTACACAACCTTCATGCAACAGTTACAGTTATTCTTTGTAACGTCCCATTAATGTAATAACTAGTCATTAATGAGCGATCATTGTAAGAGGTAGACGTTATATTAAGAAATTCCCTATATAAGGGAAGAAAATATAACTTGTAGGGGCATCTGAACTACGAATACAATACATTTTACTTTTCTGTGCATCACATTATTGTCTATTTACTTATTCCTTTTTATTTATTATTATTTTCTGGATTATTAGAAACCCGTGTTCATCCTAAAAATAGCTTTGGTCAAAGGATCTAATTCTTTGGTTAAACAGATTGGTTCCGTTACCGGGAATCTGATAATATTTGTTTGCTTTTCAAGCGATATCCTCTAAACTATGTCAAACTCCAACGACAACAACCAGAAGAGGAATGGAACCCCAGTTCCATCACCTTCAGGAACCCCACGTGGTTCAAGGGAACAATCCCCAGAAAGATCCAATAACAACAACAATAATAATGATCAAGCAGTAGAACAAGATCGGGTAAATCAAATGATTGCAGAGTATGTGGGCCAAGCTTTGCAAGAATTTGCAAGGGGATTACCAGCGGCATCACCTGCATCACTGACACCACCTCCCAATAACACTATCACCGTGGAAAATTCTCAGTCTGGGTTGGTAAACTCAGCAAGGGATGACACTCCTAACGAATCTCTCGAAGCGAGACCAGGTATGACTAATAACTCTGAATTACAAAATTTACTACTAACCTTGCAGAAACAGGTGAAGGAACAAAACGATCGAATCGAGCAAATTCCTGGAGTACCACCTGTTATCAAAGGCATTGATGTTGATAGATATTCTCAACAACCTTGGAAACCAAGCGCAACACCCTTGCCTATACCCAAGAAGTTTAAAATGCCTGACGTTCCTAAGTATGACGGAACAACTGACCCACACGACCACGTGACTGCTTTTACCACTGGAGTAAAGGGCAACGACTTAATAAAACAAGATATTGAATCAGTCCTTGTCAAAAAATTTGGAGAAACACTTACCAAAGGAGCCCTAACTTANGAATTTGTAGATAGGTTCCAACGAGAAAGAATGCAACTACCAAGGGTGCCTGATAATTGGGCAGCCATGGCATTTGCAAGTAATCTAAATGAAAAAAGCTCAGAAGCCACGAGGAGACTCAAAGAAAGCTCGAGAGAATTCCCAGCTACAACGTAGAACAATGTTTATAACAGGTACAGTACTAAACTTCGAATAGAAGAAGATACCATTGCTCGTTCGAAAGATGAAGATCATACCAGATCCAGACGTTCCGAATCAGACAGAAGATCAGGTAAAAATAGGTACGATCCTTACTTGGGACCATCGGGACGTAAAACTCGTCCCAGGTTCGAAAACACCAAGTCAGATTATAGACCACCAAGCAGAGATGAGCNTTGAAACAGGGCTATTCAACAGAATTGTTTAGTGATAAAGGTAAACAGGCATACATGAAGAACATGCAGGAGCCCCTGAAGCCTCCATCTACAAAAAGAACCGTCAACGTGATACATGGAGGAGAGGAAGTAAACAAAATAGTTTGCAAATTATCCTCGAAGGTCACAGTTATACACGAAAAGCGGGTTCGAGAAAATCCGGACGTAGATGATATAACCTTTGATGATGCTAATTTCGGCGGACTAATGCTCCCCACAACGATGCTCTGGTAATATCCTTACTCATTTATGACACTAACATTAAAAGAGTGTTGATTGATCCAGGTAGTTCAGTCAACATTATCTTGCTAAGAGTCGTGGAAGAAATGCTCTTGGGAAATCAGGTGATCCCAAAGGCACGAGCCGTATCAGGGTTTGACAACTCTACAGTGATAACCAAAGGAGAAATCGAACTTAGCACTTATACCGAGGGAGTAATTAAAAACACAAAACTCCAAGTCGTAGATACTGACATGGCTTATAACGTAATCATGGGAAGGCCCTGGATCCACGACATGAAAGCAGTACCATCTACCTTGCATCAGGTAATAAAATTCCCTTCAGAATGGGGAATCAGACAGATTAGAGGAGATCAACAAATCTCTAGAAATATAAATTTTGTGGTGCATTATAACAAAAAAGTAGAGATGAAAGAATCAGAATATATGGAAATATCCCAGGCAGATGTTACCGGCCAAACATGTACGGAAAAATACATTGACCAAAAAGGTACGAAAGAAGTAACTGTTCAAACAGATACAGAAGAAGATATTCACGAAAAGGTGAATCAAGTCACCACGGAAGATAAAGTGGACCACACTGATGTAGATTCCAGACCGAACCTCATTCATGAACCGGAGGAAGAGGAGCACATCAAAACAACTACGGAAGAGCTCGAAGCTGTTCCATTGTTTGAACAAAAACCTGAACAGAAAGTATATGACAGGTGTCCCACAAGAAGTGATGACTCATAAACTAAATGAAGATCCATCATTCGTACCTGTTAAGCAGAAGAAAAGAAAGAAAGGACCGTTCAAGAACCAAGTGATTGATGAAGAGGTACAGAAACTCTTGAAAATTGGTTCGATACGAGAGGTAACGTACCCTAACTGGCTAGCTAACACTTTGATAGTACCTACAAAGAATGGAAAATGGAGAGTATGCGTAGATTATACTGACTTAAATAAAGCATGCCCCAAAGATTCATTCCCAGTACCNTAACACTGTGGTAGTACCTAAAAAGAATGGAAAATGGAGAGTATGCGTAGATTATACTGACTTAAATAAAGCATGCCCCAAAGATTCATTCCCAGTACCACTTATAGATCAAATGATTGATGCCACCGCAGGTCATGAATTGTTAAGCTTTCTAGATGCGTATTCTGGTTATAATCAGATTAAAATGGATCCCTCAGACGAGGAAAAAACCTCCTTTATTACAAACAGGGGGACTTATTGTTATAAAGTCATGCCTTTTGGCTTAAAAAACGCTGGAGCCACCTATCAAAGGCTAGTGACCAAGCTGTTCCAGGAACATCTGGAAAAAATGATGGAATTTTACTTCGATGACATGCTGGTAATAACACCACGGGTGGAAGACCATTTCTAGCACCTCTCTATTACCTTTGACATTTTACGCAGGTATAATATGAAGCTGAATCCAGAAAAATGCGCTTTTAGCGTAGAATCAGGTAAATTCTTAGGTTTCCTTGTATCAAATAAGGGAATAGAGGTAAATCCTAATTAAATTAAAGCTATAGAAGAAATACCTGATGTACCTATAAACAAAAAGAAGTTCAAAGACTAACGGGAAGAATTGCAGCCTTAGGAAGATTTATTTCCAAATCTTCCGAGAAAAGTTTTAAATTCTTTGCAGTTCTCAAAAAGCAAAATCGGTTCGAATGGACTGAAGAATGTCAACAGGCTCTCAAAGACCTAAAGGCTTACCTATCAAAACCTCTGTTGCTGTCAAAGCCGAAGGAGGGGGAGCGGCTGTACGTCTACCTTGCTGTCTCAGAAATTGCTGTAAGTGCAGTATTGGTAAGGGAGAATAAAGGTAAACAATCTCCTATTTATTATGTAAGCAAGACATTACTAGATGCTGAAACTAGATATCCACATCTAGAAAAGTTAGCCTTAGCTCTAATCATGGCATCTAGAAAATTAAGACCATACTTTCAATGTCATCCAATCACAGTTGGGACCTCANTCGAATGGACTGAAGAATGTCGACAGGCTCTCAAAGACCTAAAGGCTTATCTATCAAAACCTCCATTGTTGTCAAAGCCAAAAGAGAGAGAGAGGTTGTACGCCTACCTTGCCGTCTCGGAAATTGCTGTAAGTGCAATATTGGTAAGGGAGGATAAAGGTAGACAATCTCCTATTTATTATGTAAGCAAGACATTACTAGATGCNCTGACTTTAGTAATAGCATTGTCCCTGAAGTGGAAAAAGAGTTACAACTCTTTAACGGTGCTAATCCGGGTCTATGGACCCTATTTACCGATGGTTTTTCCAATATAAAAGGTGCCGGCTTAGGCATAGTCTTAGTATCACCCACGGGTGAAAAGACACGACATGCTATCAAATGTTATCCTATAACTAACAATGAAGCAGAGTACGAAGCTTTCATTGCAGGACTAGAACTCGCACAAGAACTTTCGATCGAGCAAATCGTAATCAAAAGCGATTCCCAACTGGTAGTAAATCAGATGCAGGACTTACATCGCTCGAGAGACTCGGATGCAACAATATCTGGAAAAGGCACGAGAACTCGTGAGACAATTCAAAACATGGAAGGTAATACAAATACATAGAGAGGAAAATGTAGAAGCAGATGCATTATCTAACTTCGTAGCAGTCACGAAAGTTACAAACAAAGACAATGCAATTGTCGTTCATCTATTCCATTCAGCGATCGACCAGGACATAAATGAGGTAACTTTCAACAATTTAACCTGAGATTGGAGAAACAATATCTTAATTTTTTTGCAGAATAGCACCGTACCTGAAGACAAGAAAACAGCTCAAGCACTTCGCTGCAAAGCTGCACGGTACTGCCTCATTCGCAACTCATTATATCGCAAGATGTTTGGAGGGCACCTAGCAAAATGCCTCGGACCTAACCAAACAGAGTTTGTGATGAAAGAAGTCCATGAAGGACACTATGAAAATCACTCAGGGGCGAGATCCTTGGTAAAAACCCTAGTCAGAGTTGGATACTATTGGCCTAAGATGGAAGAAGAGGCCGAGAACTTCGTATCCAAATGCGATAGATGCCAAAGGTTTGCCAATAACATGCATCGACTAGCAGAATTATTGCATCCAATAATATCCCCATGGCCCTTCATGAAATGGGGTATGGACATAGTGGGACCTCTTCCCACAGCTAATGGACAGGTACGGTTTTTACTCGTGAACCGGCTATTTTACAAAATGGGTAGAGGCATAAGCATTCAAACAGGTTCAAGAAAAGGAAGTTAAAAGCTTCTTATGGCGAAACATAATATGACGCTTTGGGATAAAAAAGGAGATCGTTTGTGATAATGGCCCACAATTCATAGGCTCGCAAATCACAGAATTCTTCGAAAGCTGGCAAATCAAACGGATCACTTCAACGTCATACCACCCCGTGGCTAATGGTCAAGCTGAGTCATCGAGACCTATTCACCGTGGCTAATGGTCAAGCTGAGTCAACGAATAAAGTCATCATCAACAATATAAAGAAGAGGCTAGATAAAGCCAAAGGAAATTGGCCTGATGAGTTACCAGTGGTACTATGGGCATACAGAACAACTTCAAAAACAGCCACGGGAGAAACTCCGTTCACACTTGTCTATGGCTCAGAAGCCTTAATACTTGTGGATATTGGAGAACCAAGAATAAGGTTTACAACAGCCACGGAGGAAGCAAATGACGACGAATTGAAGACCAATNGAATTGAGGACCAATCTGGACCTGCTCGAACCACGGAGAGAAGCAGCACTAATACAGATGGCAGCTCAAAAACAAATCATAGAGCGTTATTACAACCGTAAAGCTCATCTTAGATACTTCAAGATTGGGGACTTCGTCCTCAAAAAAGTCTTTCAATAACCGAAAGAAGCAGGCGCAGGAAAGCTAAGTCCAAACTGGGAAGGACCCTACAAAGTCCGAGGCATAGCTGGGAAGGGCGCCTACAAGCTGGAAGCTATGGACGGTAGAATCCTACCAACAAGTTGGAATGCCATCCACTTGAAGAAGTACTACTTCTAAGGAAAAGAAGTACCCCAGGTCAGGTATCACACTTTCGATTTTATTTTGAACATTTAAAATTTTACTAACCTTTTTAGATGATAGGCATAAAGCTAACTCACCAGATGATGATATTAGACTTGCAAAGATGCGAGGAAGTAACTGAATTCCCGGTCTAGGGTTACACTTTCTGATGGACGTTTTAAAGGGTTAAGCAGTCATCATCTAAAAACTATATACCTTCGAGTCCAGTATGTTTTTCCTTTTCAGGAAAAGGACCACAAGGAAGGAATAGTCAAGTGCTCGAGATTTCATTCTTCAAAACTCAAACACTTGGGGGACTATACAGTATGGAAGGCAAAGACGAAGCAAAAAAGACTATCAAAAAGTCAAAGCTCGAGCCTGAAGATCCATCTACCCAACAAGTTAAGTGATACGAGCAAAATCGAAAGAGCCAAAGACTCAAACACAAAGCCTAATCCAAAAAACCTTCGAACATGTTCAGGTTAAAAGGCAAAATGTTAGCTACGAGGAAGAAATGCGCATCTTTGTACTTATTCAAAAGAAAGACTGTTGTAACCAAAAACAGTTATGGATAAAAGATCATCATCATTGTACTCAGTCAAAACTTTTGTAACTAAAAACAGTTACGAAATCTTTGTACTCATATAGAAGACTGTTATCAAATAAAACAGTTACAGATGAAAGATCAAAATCCTTATACTTGTTCAAAAAACTGTTATCAAATAAAAAAGTTACGGATGTAAGAGCATTTCCCTCATGCTTATTGAAAACTGTTGTCAACAAAAACAGTTACGGGTGAAAACCCCAACTTGAATAAAAATTGTTACGAACGAAAAACAGTTGCTCTCTTGTATTAACTCGAAAAAACTGTTACATACGAAAAACAGTTACGAAATACAAGTGTATATCAAATCTTTTAAAAGAAAACAGTTGCAACATGAGTTTTAGACGATAATCAAACACATGTAAAATGTTGTGAAAGTTCAAACAAAAAACTTTCCTTAGAAACATTCTTAAACATGTGAAAAATTCCTATCACTCTATTTCATTATTACACCTTTATGAAGTTAAGACGTCTTCTTCATTAAGTGTCGATCAAAAAAGGACCTCTTTCATAAATTATGCCTACTACAAAAAGGCACACATTTTATATGACACCGTGCCTATTACGAAAAGGTGCGAGTAATCTAAAGCATTCTATATGCAAAACTCAGAGGTAAAACTAAAACTTCGAAAAATAAAGCATGCAAAAGACTTAAAAAGTAGAACAGAAACTTAATAACAAAAGTCACATTTTGCATTGATATGTTAAAATGGCTAAGTAGAAACTAAGTATTAAACTTATAATTAGTCGTATATATTGTATATACATTAAGGTGCCCCTTAGTTGTCAGTTGGGGACTTTAAAAGATCCAAACTTACCCCCGATGGAGCTGGGGGTAACCACCAATCAAATAAAAAAAAAGGGAACCAACATCTTAATTGTCTTTAGAAGGGGGATCAACTTCTTCGCCGGCAGAGGAAGCAGGAGCAGCTGGAGACGAGGGGACTTGAGCAGCAGGAGCCTCACCTTCGGGTGAAGAGAGATTCTGACCTTGTTGAGCTTTCTCCATGGCTTCTTTGATTTTAGCCATTTCAGCGTTAAGGTCGAAACCCTCTTGACTCATTTCCGTCAATGTGTCAAGGCGAGAATTCATATACGCCCAACTGACATCGACA
>ML372673.1:68794-85725 GCA_005239525.1 Nicotiana knightiana | reverse complement strand
GGGAGAACCAACATCTTAATTGTCTTGAGGAGGGGGATCGACTTCTTCACTGGCAGAGGGAGCAGGAACAGCTGGAGACGAAGGGACTTGAGCAGCAGGAGCCTCACCTTCAGGTGAAGAGAGATTCTGACCTTGTTGAGCCTTCTCCATGGCTTCTTTGATTTTAGCTATTTCAGCATTAAGGTCGAAACCTCCTTGACTCATTTTCGTCAATGTGTCAAGGCGAGAATTCGTGTACGCCCAACTAACATCGACATTTTCTGCCTCTTCAAGAGCTTGGTAATCATTCTCCCATATCATGATCTCAGCTCTCAGCCCGTCCCTCTCAGCCTCAACAACATCTTTGGCGGCCCTTAAAGGTGCAACAGACCTCTCCAGGAATTGAATTTTGTCCAAGGCATTGCGAAGATCCTCCTGGGTCTGATTCATAGACTGCACAAGCTCGCCTAAGTACTCTTCTTTCTGTTCTAGTAAAGTTTTTATACTCCTAGCTTCTTCTGAGGCATGGGACAACTGTTCAGCAAATGAAGACTCAAGGATGCTCTTGTCTTTGTCCTCCTGGTTGAAAGAAGCCTTCTCCACTGCCAACTCCGCTGCCGTGACTCTCATCTGTCGCTCCAAGGTGCGTTTTTCTTCTTCTAAGGCTTCCATGTCGATCCTTAGACTGTCATATTACCCATTCCAGTTACCCGCTTCAGCCTGCCACTCTTTTATTTCCTGCTTTGCATTAGAAACCCTCTTCATGAGCTCCATGCCTATAAGGTTGATCTACAAAAAGGAAATCAATTAGATACGACAATTACATGTACAAGAATGAAATGCAAAAGAATACACTTTACCTTCAAAGATGTGTGCACGACCTCATTAGCCCAGGTAAGAGAACTATGGCTATCCAGTTTGGACCTCTCTATTGAGCCTATCAAGGGCTTCAGCCACACCTCAGGCTGGCCGAATTTCTTAAAAAGACTCCCACCAGCTGGAACCTCTATTAGAACCTGGCGCATCTCCTTACTGGAAGACCCTACTTCTCTAATAGAAGGCACGGAAGCAGGCAGAGATGTAGAAGCCACAGGCACGGAAGTCGGGGGAGCTGAAGAAGCCCTGGGCAAAGTAGTAATGGGAGCAGTAATAGCCAAGGGAGCAGAGGAAATAATAGGAGCAGATGAAGGAACTTCTCTAAAAGATGGAGGAAAACCAGCTAAGGGAACTTCATTAACCGCGGGGCCAAAGCCTTCACGGAACAAATGATCCACAGAATCATGCACAGGAGAGAGAGAAGCATCCTCGGAGGAAGAAGGTCTGACTTCAGGTACGGAAAGCACAACCACGGGTGTAGACTCATCGTCTGAAATCACCCTTCTTCTACGTGACCTGTGCACCAAGGACTCCTCCTCCTTCTCTTCTTCTTCTTCTTCTTATTCTTCTTCTAAGGTCCTAGACCCACCAACCTTCCTCTTCGAAGAAGAAGAACCAACAATAATTTCCTGGGCCTGAGCCAAGGACATTTTGGAAACAAACGCAGCAGACACTCCACGGATAGGAAACCCTATAAAAAATAAAGGGTTAAAATGAGAAAGAGATTCGAGCAAAAAAAGAAATGAAAACAAAAGCTTCACTTACCGTGAGTTTTCACTTTCCAACCGTACTTTCCGGAGAAGTACTTCCAAGACCTTTCTTCCAATGGAGCAATCAACAACAACTTTTTTACCCAACCACGGATACCAGAGACATTCTCAACAATATCCATGATTGCTCAAAGAAGAAGAAATAGCAACGGCGTTAATAAAACACTTAAAGCAAAAAGGAAAAATAACAAATGTGAGCTAAAATGTACTCACGTGCACGATTCCACTTCTCAGGGAAGGGAAGATTTTCTTCACCCACTAAACCAGCAGTGGGCGCAGCAACGTACCGAAGGTACCAACATCTATCCTTACCGTCTTCAGGGGTTACCAACACTCTTTTACTCCTGGCAGCCAGAGTAAAAATCCCTTGACGAAATAAGGCAGGAGAATAAAGATGAATGAGATGATTAAAGGTGAAAGGAACCGAGGCTAAAGTAGCTAAACATCTGAGACACGTAACAACCTGCCACACAAGAGGACCAACTTGTCCTAAACAGATTTTGAAGAAACGACAGAATTCGATGATGACTGGATCAATAGGAGGTTTAAACCCTAAAGTAAAAGGGTAGGTATAAACGTAAGAATACCCCGTCTTGTAAGACATTATTCTTTGGTTCTCATTCGGAACGATGATAGGAAAATCAGACTTCTAAGAACATTCCCTGCGGACAAGGGGAACTAAACCTTCGGTAATAAGGGTAAGGTATCTATCAACACTATCAAGGGATAACGACTGATCAACAAGGACCTGACTATCCCTAGAGAAGGTAAACTCAGCAGGAATGATTTCATCCACTCGTGGTTCGCGTAAGGGTTCATGATATTCTCTACCCCTAGATGAAGATCTGGAAGCCCTAGCCCTTGGAGAAACTAAAGACCTAGAAGAAGGAGGGGAAGTAATCTGGGAAGAAGAAGAGCCTCTTAAAGGAGTAGAGCCTAAACTCCTTAGTCTACCACCTCTCCGGCTCCGCGTCGGAGCAGAAGAAGGGGTCAAATCATCCACATTTATCACTCCTTTAGGTTGGTTCGATGAAGACATATTTACGAAGACAAGGGAAAACTCTTTACAAATAAAGAAGACAAGTTAGAAGTTTTTCGTGGAAGTAAAGAAAAGAAAAGAGGTATTTATACTTGAAGACAACCGTCAAACATGAGAAAAACAATGATGAGAAAGTCATGATTGAAGGTGTCACTTTGTGACTGATGCAGCCGCAAAAAGCCCTAAAAGGCGCCGAGTAACTGCAGAACCAATCCAGTGGGAACACGTGGCTTGAGCATTAAATAGAAGTGACAAGCGACGCCTCTGTTCAGAAAAGGATATAATGTTTCGAGATGAAGCGGCGGCAAAATATTTCCGCCATAAATGTGTATCCACTTACCAAATATTAATCGATAAATAAATGGTAAGGAGGGGGGGGGGGCTATTTATATTGGTAAAAAAGATTTTCACACGTATGATAATTCACGATGACCCAGCCGGCTACGTGGATCAAGGAAAACATGTCAGCTAGACATGATTCTATAAAGACGTGCGAAGCAAAGAGGCACGACTCAATAAACCTACGGGGAAATCAGCTACGAGAACTCACCTGATTGAGACAAAGAAGAGACACAGTCATAATGAATCCGGACAGAGCTACGGGCAGATTCAGAGATCCTCAATTAATGACTCACACGTTACACAACCTTCACGCAACAGTTACGATTATTCTTTGTAACGTCCCATTAATGTAATAACTAGTCATTAATGAGCGATCATTGTAAGAGGTAGACGTTATATTACGAAATTCTCTATATAAGGGAAGAAAATATAACTTGTAAAGGCATCTGAACTACGAATACAATACATTTTACTTTTCTGTGCACTACATTATTGTCTATTTACTTATTCCTTTTTATTTATTATTATTTCCCGGATTATCAGAAACCCGTGTTTATCCTAAAAATAGCTTTGGTCAAAGGATCTAATTCTTTGGTTAAACAAGTACGTTTTCAAATTATATCAGTAATAGGAAGTAATATGATTACATGACTAAAGATATTTACTTGTTCAATTTTATATAAATTAGACAGCCCCAAAGTAAATATACTAATAAGATTCCTAAAAATAATCATGTAAGATTTCTAACGTGTAGTATTATGTCCTAAAACTAATATGATTTAAAGGCTAATATTTAGAATTTTGGTTATGTCCTTTTATTATGCTTAATATTATAAAGTTATTTTTGTAAACTGACATTGTATTGATGCTTTTATAGTAAAATAGATAGATATAGATTATATAGATATAAATATAGATTATTATTATTATGGAAAACCCATTATAATTAATAAATCAAAGTCTATCCTCTACTCGTGTAGACTAACTTGAGCATCAAAACCTATTCCATTTTCACCCAGCCGTGAAACTGGAGTCAAAACCTTAGAACGCCTCCGTAAACCCTACTCCATTTTCACCCTTGAGTAGCACACAAAAGTTCATCCCCGACCCCACTAAACCTAGAATAAATGGCTTCTTCCGTCGCTTTGCGGCAGGCACCGACCACTCAACCGCCGCGACCGTTGTTCCGTCAGCTTCCAGCTCTACCAGCGCTATCTCCAAATCTAAATCAAAGCTCAAAGCCGAGCACGACCCTAACAAATCCCTAGAGATTTACTCCTCTGTTTCCGACCGTTACATTTCCCCCTTGTCTTTCCGCTATGCTCAGGAATACATAGTCAAGCGCCTCGCTAAATCCCACCGTTTCTCCGACATTGAAAGTTTCCTCGAACCTCACAAGAACACCTCACAAATTACTCAAGAGCCTTTTTTTGATCCATAATTCGTTCATATGGAGTCGCCGGAATGTTCGATCACGCGCTTATTATTTATCATGAGATTGATGATTTAGGCACCCCCAGATCAACAATTTCCTTCAATGTGCTTTTATCAGCTTGTCTGCACTTGAAACAGTATGATCGTGTCCCCCAACTGTTTGATGAAATTACTGTAAAGTATGGACTTTTGCCTGATAAAGTGTCATATGGTATATTAATTAGGTCATGTGAAAATGAATCGTCAGAAATGGCAATGGAAAGACTTAAGGAGATGGAAGAGAAAGACGCTGAGATTACTGTTGTTACTTTCGCTGCTATATTGCACTCGTTTTATAAGAAGGGGAAGAGCGATGAGGCCGAAAGGGTTTGGAATGAGATGGTGAACAAGGGGTGTGGACCATATGTTGGTGCATACAATGTACATATTATGAACATACAGGGTGGTGATTCGGAGGGCGTGAAAGCATTAATTGAGGAAATGAGTGATGCAGGGTTAAAACCCGACACGATTAGCTACAATTACTTGATGATTTGTTATTGTAAGAATGTCTTGTTGGATGATGCGCAAAAGGTTTATGAGGATTTGGAGACAAATGGGTGCAATCCAAACGCTGCAACCTTTAGGAATTTGATCTTTTATTTGTGTAAAAAGGGACGGTTTGAGACAGGGTATAAAGTTTTCATCGAGAGTGTTAAGTTCACAAGATTCCAAATTTCAGTAAACTCAAGAATTTGGTGGAAGGGTTGGTGCGTAAATCAAAGTTGAAAGATGCAAAAGGGATGAGTAGGACACTGAAGAAGAAGTTCCCTCCTAACTTGGTAAAAGCTTGGACCAAGCTGGAAGAGGAGCTTGGTCTGGCTAAACTTGAAGCCGGTGATAAGAAGGCGAATCATACTAGTTAGGCTTAGTAGTTGGATGTTGATGGATGATAGTGTTCCATAATTTATGAGGTCTTTTAGATAATTGAATTTGTGAGTAAAGAACTTGGGAGTTGGGACCTAGCATTTTCATATGATCTTTATATAAAGTTTATATGGAGCTCTACATGAAGTTTGTAAGCGTACTTTTGAACATCTGTAAATGATCTATGAGCTGAATGTCCTGTTGATCCATTGCTTTGTTCCTCTCTTTCCCTCAAGATTCCCTTCTCTGACGTCTTAATCATAACAGTAACTGGTGGTTAGTATGAAGGTTTTGGTCTCTCTTCTGTGATGGCATTAATCAAATGTGTTGCCACACCTTTGACAATTAATAGCTTTTCATGGTTCAATGTTAAGGTTCTTTCTCTAGTAGTTTTTATTGCTGATCAGCTAGTAACTCGGAAACGGATTTGTAGACATTTTTATGTACACTTTACATCATTATTTCTAACAAGGTGCAATCTGCTTCCCTCAGAGAAAAAGTGACTGTTAAATTAATAGAGCAATTGAGACATTTTGCTGCTCCGTTGATCAAGAAGAGAAGCCTCTCTAAGACACTTTTTTGGAGATAAGGTTGCTGAAGTCTTGGTTAATGTTGTATTATCCTTCTATGTTTGACATTTCTTAGTGTATATGTCACGACCCAAAACTCTAACCTGTCGTGATGGCCCCTAACATGGTACTACGCAAGCCGACATTTCCAAAATATTTTCCAACAGTTAACAAAATGAGTCGAAATAGTTTCTAAATGACAATTCTTATAAACGGGGTAAAACCTAAAACACAAATGCGGAGAACTCCCAAATCGGGGTGTCACTGAGCTCATGAGCATCTATACATCACCAGTCTAGAAAAGTAATGCCTATAAAAGTCTGGATCTAAATACAATAAAAGACAAGGTAAGGAAGGAGAAACAAGGACTGCAAACGCCGAGTAGTTACCTCAAAGTCTCCAAAGATCACCTGTGCGCAGTATCAACACCCACCGTGCCCAGAAGCACCTGAATCTGCACACGAAGTGCAGGGTGTAGCGTGAGTATAACTAACTCAGTAAGTAACAATACTAAATAAGGAACTGAAAGATAGTGACGAGCTATACAATTATAGTTCAATTTCAGTAATCTCAACAAAAGAAAGTAGCCATGCTTTCAAATCCGGTACTTTAAGTCACATCAGTTTATTCATGTCAAGTTTAAGTAGTAAAAACCTGTAAAATCTCTCGAAAAATATCAGAATAGTGATATATGGCAGCTAAGTGCAACAACAATGAGATCAAATGCAGCCTCTCAGAGCAACAGTCACTCAGTTCTCCCATTCACTCTAGCCTCACCATCTCTCATTCCTCACAGTCACTCATTCCTCTCAGTCGCTCGGCACTCGGCACTTGACACACGCACTCAGTAGGTACCTGCGCTCACTGGGGTGTGTACAGACTTCGGAGGAGCTCCTTCAGCCCAAGCGTTATATAAAATCAAATCATGGCATAAAATCAATGAAACTTGCTGCGGCGTGCAGCCCGATCCCATAAATATCCTCACCATCAGGCATCGGCCTCACTCAGTCATCAATCTCTCCAGTCTCTCGGGCTCTCAGAAATTATGAAAGAAATTCAACCCAAACAACAATAATATGATGTATCAACAAGGAATAATAGAGACTGAGATATGATAGGCAAGTAGAATCCGAGACTAAGTGCAAACAACAAATAACAGGCAATTAAACAAGTACAAGGCCTCTGTGGGTCCCAACAGTACCAATACATAGCCTAAACATGATTTCTAACATGATTTACGGTCAAATTTCTTTAACACATGGGGAGCATATAGCTAATCAACAAATTATTCGACTACGCAGTTCCATTGAATGGACCAAGCCATAATTCCTACGGTGCACGCCACACGCCCGTCACCTAGCATGTGCATAACCTCCAGCCAGTCACAATACACATAACATGGGGTTTCGTACCCTCAGAAGCAGATTTAGAACTGCTACTTATCTCAATCCAAGCAAAATCCCTAGTCCAATATTCCTTTGCCTCGCAAATCGTCCTAAGAATGTCTCGAATCTAGCCACAATCAATACAATACAATCAACACGGGCTAAAGAATCAATTCCATAAGAAAATTACGAAGTTTTAATCAAAAATCCGAAATCGGCTCAAAACCGCCCCCCATCCCACGTCTCGGAAATCCAACAAAATTCACAAAACCTGAAAGCTCATTCAACCACAAGTCTAACCATACCAAATTTACTCAAAAATCCGATATCAAAATCACATTCAAAACCTCAAAAATCTAGCCTAAGAACTTTTCTCTATTTTCCTTATTTTTTCCACCCCAAACCACAAATTAAATGATGGAATTAAACGCATAACCATAGAAATTAACCAAAACTAGGTAGGAATCACTTACCTCAAACACCCATGCAAGAATCTATCCAAAAATCACCTTCTACCGAGCTCCCAATTCAATTTTGTGTCATGAACTCGAAACCCTCATTTTGAATTTTCTATTCTGCCCAGACATTCCTTCATCACGAACGCGGAAGCACCCTCGCGTTCGCGAAGCACAAATTGCCTCTGACTAAAATCCCTCCAATGCAACCACTCGCGAACGCGGACCTTTACTGAGCCCTCTCATCACGAACGCGACCTCACCTCCGCGAACGTGTAGGAAAAATGCATGGGGTCCCCAGTTGCCTCATCTCTTCTTCGCGAACGCGTCACCCATCTTGCGTTCGTGGTGAACTCTCCTCCCAGACCTTCGCGAATGCGTATTCTTCTTTGCGAACGCAAAGAACAAACCTTCCTCAGCATCCATTTACACTTCGCGAATGCGGGACCTTTTTCGCGAACGTGTAAGAGGAAACCAGAACCAACAAAAACCAGACATCTTCAGCCAACATGCCAAGTCCAAAATGATCCGCCAACCATCCGAAACTCACCCAAGGACCTCGGGACCTTAACCAAACATACCATCAAGTCCCATAATATCATACTAACTTAGTCGAACCCTCAAACCACCTCAAACAACATCAAAAACACAAACCGCACATAGATTCAAGCCTAGTGAACTTTGAAACTTCCAATTCCTACAACCGACGTCGAAACCTATCAAATCACGTGCGATTGACCCCAAATTTTGCACACAAGTCAGCTATGACACTACGGACCTACTCCAACTATTGAAATCCCAATCCGGACCCGATATAAAAAAGTCCACTCCCGGTCAAATTTTCCCAAAAATTCAACTTTCGCCATTTCAAGCCTAATTCCAATACGGACCTCCAAAATGCAATCCGAACACGCTCCTAAGTCCAAAATCACTCAACGGAGCTAAAGAACCATCAAAATTCAAATCCGGGGTCTTTTACACATAAGTCAACCTCTGGCCAACTTTTTCAACTTACGTTTTCAATTATGAGACTAAGTGTCTCAAATTCATTCCGAAATCCTTTCGGACCCAAACCAACTAACCCGGTAAGTCATAAAATAACAGTAAAGAACAAAATGAGTAGTATGAGGGAATGGGGATACAACTGTTGAAACGACTAGACGGGTCGTTACATCCTCCCCTCTTAAACAAACGTTGGTCCTTGAACATGTCTAGAAACATACCTGAAGTCTCAAATAGGTGTGGATATCTACTCTATATCTCCCCCTAGGTCTCCCAAGTAGGCTCCTTAACTGGCTGACCTCTCCACTGCATCATCACTGAAGCTATATCCTTTGATCTCAATTTCCGAACCTGCTTATCCATAATGGCCACCGGCTCCACATCATAAGTCAAATCACCATGCAATTAAACCGTGCTGAAATCCAAAACATGAGACGGATAGCCGACATACTTCTGGATCATAGAAACATGAAATATCAGATGCACACCCGACAAACTAGGTGGCAAGTCAAGCTCGTAAGCCACCTCCCCAATCCTCCGAAGCACCTCAAACGACCCAATGTAGCGAGGGCTCAACTTGACCTTCTTTCCAAACCTCATAACACCCTTCATGGGTGAAACCTTCAACAGGACCTTCTCCCCAACCATGTAAGCAACATCACGGACCTTCCTGTCGGCATAGCTCTTCTGTCTAGACTGCGCCGTGCGAAGCCTCTCCTGAATAAATTTAACCTTGTCCAATGCATCCTGAACCAAGTCAGTACCCAATAGTGTAGCCTCACTCGGCTCAAACCAACCCACGGGAGATCTACACCTCTTCCCATACAAAGCCTCATATGGAGCCATCTGAATGCTCGAACGGTAATTGTTGTTGTAGGCAAACTCCACGAGCGGCAGAAACTGATCCCAAGAACTCCTAAAGTCAATGACACAAGCGCGTAGCATGTCCTCTAATATCTAAATACTGTGCTTGGACTGACCATCCGTTTGAGGGTGAAATATTGTGCTCAACTCAACCTGGGTGCCCAACTCTCGATGTACTGCTCTCTAGAAATGTGATGTAAACTGCGTGCCTCGATCTGAAATGATGGACAGTGTCACACCATGAAGGCGGACAATCTCTCGGATGTAAATATAAGCCATCTGCTCCGAAAAATAGGTAGTACCAACTAGAATGAAGTGTGCGGACTTGGTCAGTCGATCCACAATCACCCAAATAGCATCGAACTTCCTCGAAGTCCGTGGGAGCCTAACTACGAAATCTATGGTGATTTGCTCCTATTTTCACTCTGGAATCTCTAACCTCTGAAGCAATCCACCCAGTCTCTGATGCTCATACTTCACCTACTGACAGTTAAGGCACCGAGCTATAAACGCCACTATATCCTTCTTTATTCTCCTCCACCAATAGTGCTGCCTCATGTCCTGATACATCTTCATGGCACCTGGATGAATAGAATACCGCGGACTGTGGGCCTCTTTAAGAATCAACTCACGTAGCCCATACACATTGGGCACACAAATCCGACCCTGCATCCTCAATACCCTATCATCCCCAATAGTCACATCTATGGAATCACCGTGCTGAACCGTGTCCTTAAGAACAAGCAAATAGGGATCATCATACTGGCGCTCTCTACTACGATCATATAAGGAAGAATGAGAAACCACACATGCTAGAACCCGACTGGGATCCGAAATATCCAACCTCACGAACTGGTTGGCCAAATCCTGAACATCAACTGCAAGAGGTCTATCTCCAACGGGAATGAACTCAAGAATGCTCATACGCACCGCCTTTCTACTCAAGGAATCGGCCATCACATTGGCCTACCCGGGATGATACAGAATGGTGATATCATAGTCCTTTAGCAGCTCCAACCATATTCGCTGCCTCAAATTTAGATCCTTTTGTTTGAATAAGTGTTGGAGGTTCCAATGATCCGTAAACACCTCACAAGACACACCGTAGAGATAATGCCTCCAAATCTTCAATGCATAAACGATGGAAGCTAACTCCAAATCATGAACAAGGCAGTTCTTCTCACAAGGCTTCAAATGGAGCGAAACATAAGCAATCACTCTAGCCTCCTACATCAAGACACACCCAATACCGATCTGGGAAGCATCACAATATATTGTATAAGAGCCTGAAACTAAAGGCAAAACTAGAACTGGAGCTGTGGTCAAGGCAATCTTGAGCTTCTGAAAGCTCTACTCACACTCATCGGACCACCTGAAAGGAGGATCCTTTTGGTTCAATTTGGTCAAGGGCGATGCAATAGACAAGAAACCATGAATAAAGCAACGTTAATAATCGGCCAAGCCAAGAAATCTCTGAATCTCCATAGATGAATACCCTCACTGGACACCACTTTCCCCAAGAATGCCACTGAACTGAGTCAAAACTCACACTTGGAGAACTTAGCATAAAGCTTCTCCTCCCTCAACCGATGCAACACAATCCTCAAATGCTGGGCATGCTCCTCCTGGATGCGAGTGTACACCAGGATATCATCAAATGAACACTATGACAAACGAGTCAAGATAAGGCTGAAATATACTGTTCATCAGATGCATGAACGCTTCCGGGGCGTTGGTCAGCCCAAAAGACATCACAAGGAACTCATAATGACCATAACGCGTCCTGAATGTTGTCTTTAGAATATCCGATGCATGAACGCTTCCGGAATGTTGGTCTTTAGACATCACAAGATAAGGCTGAAATACACTGTTCATCAGATGCATGAACACTTCCGGGGCGTTGGTCAGCCCAAAAGACATCACAAGGAACTCATAATGACCATAACGCGTCCTGAATGTTGTCTTTAGAATATCCGAGACCCAAATCTTCAACTGGTGGTACCCAGACCTCAAATAAATCTTGGAGAACACCCTCACTCCTTGAAGCTGGTCAAACAGATCATCAATGAGCGGCAAATTATACTTGTTCTTTATTGTAACTTTGTTCAACTGTCGATAGTTAATGCATATCCTTATAGTACCATCCTTCTTCTTCACAAACAGACCTGGTGCACTCCAAGGTGACACGCTACGCCGAATAAATCCCTTATTAAGGAGTTCTTGAAGCTGCTACTTCAATTTCTTCAACTCAATTGGTGCCATGCGATACAATGAAATAGAAATGGGCCGAGTGCCCGGCACCAAGTCAATACTAAAGTCAATATGCCTGTCGGGCGACATGCTCGGCGGGTCTGTAGGAAATACATCCGGAAACTCTCGAACCACCAGAACATAATCAATAGTGGGAGAATCAACACTAACATCCTCACAAAGGTAGATAAGATAAACAACCTTTCCTAACCATCCGTTGAGCCTTCAAATATGAAATCACTCTGCTGGGAACATAGTCTATAGAACCTCTCCACTCAATCCTCGGCAACCACGACATCTCCAACGTCACAGTCTTAGCGTGACAATATAGAACATCATGCCATAGAAAATACCAATCCATACCCAAGATCACATCGAAATCGACCATACTAAGCAATAAGAGATCAACTCTAGTCTCCAAACTCCCAATAGTCACTACACACGATCGATATACACGGTCCACAATTATAGTATCGCCTACCGGCGTAGACACATAAACCAATGAACTAAGGACTTACGGGGCATATCCAGATAATGAGCAAAATATGATGAGACATATGAATAAGTGGAACCAGGGTCAAATAATACAGAGGCATCCCTATTGCAAATTGAGACAATACCTGTGATCACTGCATCTGAAGTAACAACATCTGGTCTGGCAGGAATAACATAGAATCGGGCCTAACCGCCACCTGATCGGCCTCCCCCTCTAGGGCGGCCTCTAGCTAACTGGGCTCCACCTGAGCTGGCTGGGCAGGTGCCGAAGCTGTAGGATGACTCCTCTGTTGAGCTGGACCTCCCGAACGACAAGGAAACTGCCTCTACAAGTGCCCAAACTCCCCGCACTCAAAGCAACTCCACGACACTGGTGGTGGGGACTGAAGGGAGCCTCGAGCAGCGGGATAACTGGTAGAAGGACCTGGCATAGGTGAGCCCTGAACCGATGGAGCACGGAACGAACTCTGGGATGGAAGGGCACTAAGAGATGATTGACCCTAATGAGAACTGTATGAACCATGGCTAGATGATGCACCACAGTGAACTGAACGAGCCGTCTGAGCATGCCTATAGGGATGACCCCTACCGTGGTTGAACTGACCCCCATAGGGAACACCGCCGAAGCCACCTTGTCTACGAGGCCTTTTGGCCTCCCTCTCTCCTCTCTCCTAATTACAGACCATCTCTATCTGCCGAGCAATGTCGGCTACCTTATCAAAAGTAGCACTAGATACCTATCTCGAGTCATAAGCAACCGCAATTGATATGTGAGGCCATCGATGAACCTCCTAATCCTCTCATTATCAGTGGGAACCAATCAAACTGCGTGACGAGCCAACTCAGAAAACCTCATCTTGTACTGGGTTACAGACATGCCGTTCTACCGAAGTTGCTCAAACTGTTTGCACAGCTCCTCCCTAAGAGACTGCATCACAAACTTCTCCAAAAAGAGAACAAGAACTCCTGCCATGTAAGTGGCACTGCACCGATCGGCCTATGCCTCTCATAAACCTCCCACCATCTGAGAGCAGCCCCAGAAAACTGAAAAGTAGTGAGCGAAACCCCACTGATCTCCAGGATACCCTTTGTCGAAGCATCTGCTCGCACTTATCCAGAAAGTCCTGAGTATCATCTGACTAATCACCGCTAAATGATGGAGGTCGAAGTATCCCAAATCTCTCAAGTATCCTCTGCTCATCATCATCCATAACTGGGGCTCCCGGGGCCTGAGCAGCTACAACCAGTTGGGCTGGTAGTGCCCCCGTTGTCTGGAGTCCCTGTATCACATGCTCTGGTGTACGGGCGGGGGGAGTCTGAGTACCTCCCCCGTCCTGAGAAGTGGTTGCTACGGCCGGAACAAAGACCGCCTGAGAAAGACTGGTACAAACGGTCAAATTTGAGCTAAGGCCTCCTGAAGGCCTTGAATCACGATCGGCACAACTAGTGCCTAAGCTGGCCCCACTGACTCAGTTGTATCTGGTACCTGCTCCTGAGCTGGAACGACTGGTGGGTTTACAGGTGCTTCCATAGCTGTTGTACAAGCTGCACCCCTGCCCCTACCGCGGACTCTACCACAACCTCGACCTCTCGTGACCCTAAGTGGTGGTACTGGTGGTTGTCCATCCTGTCCGGTAGTACGTGTCCTCAGCATCTATGAGAGAATAGAATAACAAAAGTTTAGTTACCGGAATCAACAAATACACACGACAAGAATACAAGAATGTGAAATTTCCTAAGGGTTCGGTAGCCTCTCGAAGATAAGTACAAACGTCTCTGTACCGATCTGCAAGACTCTACTAAACCTGCTCATGACTCGTGAGACCTATATAACCTAGGCTCTGATACCAACTTGTCACGACCCTAAATCCTAACAAGTCATGATGGCGCCTAATGTGGTACTAAGCAAGCCGACAGTTCCAAAATATTTCCCAACAGTTAACCAAATGAGTCAAAGTAGTTTTTTATAAACGGGTTAAAACCCAAAACGCAAATGCGGAAAACTCCCAGATCAGGGTGTCACTGAGATCATGAGCATCTATACATCACAAATCTAGAAAAGTAATGTATATGAAAGTTTGGATCTAAATACAATAAAAGAAAATATAAGGAAAGAAAAACAAGGACTACGAACCCCGGGCAGCTACCTCAAATCTAGCTATAAACAATACGATACAATCAACACGGTCTAAGGAATTAATTCCATAAGAAAAATACAAAGTTTTAATCAAAAATCCGAAATGGGCTCAAAATCGGCCCTCGGGCCCATGTCTCGGAATCCAACAAAATTCACAAAATCCAAAAGCCCATTCAACCACGAGTCTACCATACCAAATTTACTCAAATCCGATATCAAAATCCCATTCAAAACCTCAAAAATCGAGCCTAAGAAATTTTCTCCATTTTTCCCACCCCAAATCACAAATTAAATGATGGAATCAAAGGCATAATCATGAAAATTAACCAAAACTAGATAGAAATCACTTACCCCAACACCCACACAAGAATCTCTCCAAAAATCGTCTCCTACCGAGATCCCAATTCAATTTTGTGTTATGAACACGAAACCCTCATTTTGAATCTTTTATTCTGCCCAGATATGCCTTCATCGCGAACGCGGAAGCACCCTCGCGTTCGCGAAGCACAAATTGCCTCTGACAAAAATCCCTCCAATTCGAACGCGACCAACCATTCGCGAACGTGGATCTTTACTGATGCGACCTCACCTCTGCGAACGCGTAGAACAAATGCATGGGGTCCCCAGTTGCCTCTTCGCTTCTTCGCGAACACGTCACCTATCTCTTGTTCACGATGCACTCTCCTTCCAGACCTTTGGGAATGCATCCTCTTCTTCGCAAACGTGAAGAACAAGCCTTCCTCAGCCTCCATTTACACTTTACGAACGCGTAAGAGGAAACCAAAACCAACAAAAACCAGAAGTCTTCAGCCAGCCTGCCAAGTCCAAAAATGATCAGCCAATCATCTGAAACTCACCTGAGGCCCTCGAGGCCTCAACCAAATATACCATCAAGTCCCATAATATCATACGAACTTAGTCGAACCCTCAAACCACCTCAAACAACATAAAAAATACGAATGAAACAATGATTCAAGCCTAATGAACTTTGAAACTTCCAATTCCTACAACCGACGCCGAAACCTATCAAATCACGTCCGATTGACCCCAAATTTTGCACTCAAGTCACAAATGACACTAAGGACCTACTCCAACTTCCGAAATCCCAAAACGACCCCGATATCAAAAAGTCCACTCCCGGTCAAATTTGTCCAAGATTTCAACTTTCGCCATTTCAAGCCTAATTCCACTATGGGCCTCCAAAACACAACCCGGACACGCTCCTGAGTCCAAAATTACCCAACGGAGCTACCAGAACCATCAAAATTCAAATCGGGATCATTTACACATAAGTCAAGTCAATATTCGATCAGCTTTTCCAACTTAAGTTTTAAATTATGAGACTAGTGTTTCAATTCATTCCGAAATCCTTGCGGACCCGAACCAACTAGCTCGGTAAGTCATAAAACAACAATAAAATGCAAAATGAGTAGTAAATGAGGGAACGGGACTACAACTCTCGAAACGACCGACCGAATTGTTACATTATAACTTGTCATTAAGCTTTACGAGGTGGTCATTTGTTATATTGTTGTGCATCGCGCTTTTTTGGAGATAATGGGAGATCCTGAGACAGGATAATCATGAGATTTTGGTTTTATGATAGGCTCATTTCAGGCATTGACGTGATAACTAAGGAACCTGTCCTTTATATTCCTCTTGAATACCAATTGTAACTCATTGAGAATATGAGGGTATATTAACCTGATTAGGATTAATATAGTGTTACATAATCCTGTCTAATGAAGTCTGATGTAGAGTAACTTGCCAATATTCCCGTTTAATCAAGACAGAAGACAACCAAAAATTAATTAACAACGTCGTAAAGTGAAAAACACAGAAAAGGGAAAAGGACCAAAGAAAGAGACACGGCCACACACAAAAGGAGAGAGAGAGAGGATATGATAAATGGAGCAGTATACTATATTATAGACATCAAATCTGTAATGATGAGGCGACGGGAAGATCGAGTATCTGCAATGGAGCAGTAACGTTTTTTTGGGAACCCCAGAAAAACTTCTATTGTGTAATTGCCTGCAAATCACGTAGAAGATATAAACCGCACGACCTAGAAGACATTAAGGTGAATCGATCCCAAGTTATTATGTATGAATTACCGTCCTCCAAACCAACTGAGCCATCCCGAAGGGATAAGTAAGCTAATTTATTATGGATTAATTACAAATGCGGTTATCGGAAGCTGCCTCACATATATCATAAGATAATTTTTTTTTGTTAATAAAATAACGACATGATGCCTATAAAGCTTTGGGCTCTCCACGCATAAATTTAAGTATGCATGTCTAATTTAGAGGGGATTGTTTCAAAATACAAATGAGTAGTCACTAGTTCATCACTTGCACAGTAAGCAAAACGAGATAGTATCTTTCTTTTTCTTTTCTTTTCTTTTTTTTTTTGGGGGGGAGGG